>PVJX010016998.1:0-39212 GCA_004027295.1 Dolichotis patagonum
GGACATTCTAATGCCCCCTCTGGAGATAATTAGACACACTAACTTCTGTCAGTGCTGCACTTTGATTCATCATTTTATATTAGCCAAGAGCCCAGAACCATCTCCAATATGTATCAACTTTGCCTCAGTTCATCCCTCTTTAAAGCATTTTGTTGTTTCAAACTTTTCTTCTTTTTTTTTCTAGGTGATGGGAATTTTTCCCCATACAGAACAAAGCATATGTTGTAGTATTTGAGTGGCTTTATGATTCAATCATTTCTCTTTTTCAGCAGCCTTGTCAGATATTTAGAGATGGTTGAATACTTAAAGCTTAAAATCAGATAGGACTCCAGCTTCACTGATCAGTCAATCACTATGCTCTGGGTGCCCACAGAGAATTGTATATAACAGGAAAATAATATGTAATTGCATGAACAATTCACTTTATTAGTTTCCTTGGGATTAAGTCTGTAGCATTCATAGTAGCTTTCACAGAAAAGAAAGAAAAAACATGAGAAAATTGTGTGCAACTTTTATAATTTATTATGTAATTAAATTAAATTTGAATTATTTCTATAGCTTATTTCTGTAAGCTTAAAATTCAAGTGACTACTAAGTTTAAATTTATTTATTTTTAATTAATTTCAGTGTGAGTCAAATGAGCCAGATTTCTATCTTGGGAATTATGACAATACCCCAAACAACAGAAAAAGTAAGAAAACTTAAGTATATCACATACCATGGAAAATGTTGTATATATCACCTAACATGTCACTATTACTTGTAGCATAAGAAGAAATACTCTTATATGGATGGCATGGAGTTGCACACTTGGTTGTTTGGAATAGTGTAGTCTCACTGAATGCAGGATGGGATTCTAGGTCAGGTCAAGTCATTCTGTAAAAAAACAGATACACAGCAGGTATTTGGAAACAACTGGGCATTTTGCCTACTGCGTCTAGTGTCTACAAAACAAATAATGCTACTCCAAAACAAATAATGACAAACACTCAGTGCTTATTTCCAGGGTCAGCTTCATGCATGTTTCACTGAAAAAAACTCAAAGGACCTAGCTTGAGACAGCAGTGCCCCACTGAGGTTGAATACTCTGTAGTTGCTGTCTGGAAATTCTGAATAATTTTATCTTATATATTTGTGTTTTCAAATATAGTCAAAAGAGACAGAGATCATGTGCTAGAGGTTTGGAGTATCAGTCAAAGGCAGCTCTTCCTCCTGAGGCCTCTCTGAGTCCTCAGGATGTCCATAGCCTCTGTTCTCTGAGCTCTCACACGGTGGTACCCCACCATCCTTCCTCTCCTGCTCTGTGGCTACTGCCCTCCTCTTTGCCCTTAGCAGGGCCCCAAGTGGAAAAGGTTAAGACCTAATCCTAGCACTGTGGCTAAGGCAGGCTACATCGTATGGCAAATGATATTCTAGAGATAATTAAAGATAGTAATCAGTTGACTTTGATTAATCAAAGGGAGATCATCCAAGTGGGCCTAAGACAATCATACAGGACTATGCAAAAAGAAAAAAAGAAGTGGGCTTCATCTGGGTTGGAACAGAAGTGGACATTCAAAGAATGAGGAGCACTTGGTGGTAGGGAGGTCCCAGGAAAGAAGGAAGGTGGCAGCCTGTGAAGCAGAGAGCAGCTCTTGACTACAGGGGGCAAAGAAACAAAGAATTTAGGATTACAGTCACAAGGAAGTGGAAGCTAAGAAGGACCTGAAGAACCCTGGGAAAGGACTTTTGCTGGGCGTGACGTCACGCGCCTGTAATCTCAGCATGTGGGAAGAACAGGCAGGAAAACTGCTGGGAGTTTGAGGCCAAAATAGGCTACCCAGTGAGCTCAAGGCCAACCTGAACTACAGGGTGACACCTGTCTCAGGTAAGCAAGTAAGTAAGTAAATGAAAAGGACTTGCTCAGAGCCTGCAGATAAGAATCCAGCATGAGCGGCACCTTAGATTTGACCTTCTGAGAGTTTAGTCAAGTCAAATTGGGCTTCTGAACTTTCAACTAACAAGTGCTACTGTTTTAGGCAGCTAAGTGTGGTAGTTTGTTACATGGCCATCTAAAAATTCTGCACCTTCATTTTTCCTAAATTGGGATTGTGTTTTTAAAGGAGGTAGTTATATGAAATTAATGGTTGGTTATGAAGATTCTTAAAGGAGAGTTTTCCATATTTAGATAAATGCACGGTGTTCCTCTATGAAATAAAATATGCCAAGGCTGAGTAGTTTTATGAGTGATAACATTTATAGTTATGTTAAATAAAGATAATGAAATATGCATTAAAATGTAAGAACCCTGTAGTGTTCTAAAATAAATTCTTGGTCTCACTCACATCAAACCCTTTTGTTTAATGCAGGGTAGTGTAAAACTTAAGATCATAAATATAAAAAAACTATAATATTCTCCTTCTCAGAGGGTCATACTTATTTTAAGAAAATGTCAAAGAAATAAAGAGAGACTTGGTCCTTGGTTGAGAGTATATATCATATTTAAAAACTTGTCTCATTTTAGCTTGTAGTTCCTGGTAAATAAACAGGGCTAGAAAAAGGAAGGATTTATGCTGAGCTAAAGAGATCACATGTGAATTTGCGGTGCAGCCAGAATTTAGGCTTGGATCATTCAGAGCTGACATGAGGCACTGCCTTTCTTCCTGCCCATCGTAACTCCCTTTCCCTGCTTGCTGTACATTACTATCTCTTCCCGAGATCTCCTCAGTGGGAGACCCTGCAAGGCTGCCTCTTGAAATTCCTAGGGAAAACCTCCATTCCTCTGGACCCTGCTGACCACTCATCATCCCAGTAGCAGATACTCTTATCTTTGCAGTAGACTGTAACCATCATATTATGAGATTTAATTTGACATCTCATTTGATGTCTAATTTAATTAGACATCTCATATTATGAGATGTCTATCTTGAAGCATCTGAGTTGTCCAGAAAAGAAAGCATTGTTCTATTGTGAATAAATGGAATTTATGACCTATGTGATTATTTTATATTTAATCCCCAATGGAGGCACACTGATTTCACCTTTTATTTTTTTAATTTGATGCCACTCACCCCGGCGACTCTTAAACACAGCTTGCTACCAACTATTATTTATGCTCCTTTTCTGAACAGCACCTAATAACTGCTAATTAAGTCTTTTGTAGCCTGACTCTAACTAATTAGGGTTAATTGAGCCTGCTTGTGCAGTAAGCTATTCTAGCTCTTATCTTGATAATCAGAATTTGGGAGCATACTGAATATTTAGCTTGTTTGCTTAGATTCCTTTCACAGGACATTCTGCTACAGGTCTTGTCATGCCTTCATCAGCAAAAGTGAGGTATCACATGAGTGTGTGTGTGTGTGTGTGTGTGTGTGTGTGTGTGTGTAAACAGCCAAGGAATGTGATAGAAAAATGAGTTTCAGAAGAATGGAAAACCAAAGAGTTGACGCTGTCATTTCAACTTAGATTTTTAATCACTAAAGACAGTGACTAAGGGTATTCTCTCCTGGGAGAATTGAAAATGGCATTTGTGAGGGTGTGTGTGTATGGTTCAGAGGAAGACCTTTATTAGATTCCTCAGCAGCTCTATATTCTGGTTAGACAGTTACACCTGGGAACAGAGTTGGGATCATTGTGGGCCTGTTGCAGGGAGACGGTCTGTCCCAAATCATCTTAGGTGTGGTGGCTGGATTCGTATTGACAGACTCTGTGATAACCTGCTCCTGTTCATCATTTCACAACCTGATAATTTAATCTGCTTTTGAGATTTCAATAAAATATCTGTTCATTTAACTTGTGATTCATTCAACAGATTGAGCATCTTTTCACCACCTATTTACCTGGTCTTTTATCTTTGTTTTCCATGTGTGTAGCACACAATGATGACAATGTGTGGAGTTGGCATGGGAGCCTAACACGTCTTAATTCTTTGTCCCCTTCCCTGCAGTTTTCTTCCCTCCAACTCGTGGTCTTCTTCCCATTTGTAAAACATCTACTTTCCTGTTGCTTCTAATCTATATGTTTCATTTTGCTCTTTAATTTATGTACAATTTGGGTTTCTCACATAAGAAATGCCATTCAATATTTAAGGTTGTGTGTGTGACTTATTTCACCTAATGTTGTGATCTCAATGGGCATCCATTTTCCAACCAATAACTCAAGTTTATCCTTCTTTTACCACCTTAAATGTATAAACAATTCTACATAAAATAAACTTTTAAAATATTTGCTTATTATTTTTTCATGGCTATATATCTTTCAAGGTAATTAAGATGAAACACAAGATACCACTGAACATCAATTAAAAGATGGAAATGTTTTCTAGTATCCCAAGTCAACTAGTTATACAACAATTTCTCCTTCTGTTTATCTGATGAGCCAGAATTAAGGGAAAATAGTAGGCCATAGCAAAGGTTTAAATGGTATCTCCTTGTTAAACTTCTGATGGGAAGGTAGAGAGGTCATCTGGAAGATTTTGCTTTCACCTCTAATACATATTTAGTAAACGTTTGTTGAATAGTGAGGGAATGAATGAGTGAATTAACATGTTTAAACAATATAGTAGATAATAGTTACTTTATCATGTTGATACACATGATCTAGACAGTCACTTTATGAAAGCCCTTAATGCCTTCGCTAGGTTAGCAGTCAAAAATACTTCAGATTTTAAAACATTCCCTTTACACATAATGAAACTAAGGAATTTTTAGGACAACTAAAACTAAGGGACCTAAGCTCACTATTAACTAAGTGGAGGCAAAGCCAAAATGCCAAGTAGGTTTCGCTGTGAGTATGGCAGGATCCCTTTCCTTCAGAAACAAGCCAGTTACAAAATACTAACTTGTAAAACACCATCTCTGCACCTCCTTGCCCCTCTGAGCTAGGACAGTGGCAGATCATAGGCTGCCCCACTCCCTCAACCCCCAGCCCTGGAACAGCCATGGAATGTTGACTGCCCCTCCTCCTCACCTCCCAGATTTGGGACTGCCAAGGATTGTAGGTCACCCCTCTCCCTCCACTCAAAAGATTGCAGCAGCCCACTGATAATCAGAAACTTGCTGGGCTGATGGAAGACTCAGCAACCCCTCATCCACCCAGAGGACCTCAGCAGGCTTGCAACAGTGTGGTGAGTTTCACCCTCAAACAGAGGACTTCAGTGTGTAAACAGAAGCAGTAGTGAAGTTTCTCCCAGCTATAGGGCCGTAGCAAGTTTGGCAAGCACGTGAGTGAATCCTTCCTTCATATACAGAGCACCAGGTGAGTTGAGGAGAGTGCTGATAAGGCCTCCCCCAACCCAGAGGAAATCAAAAGGGTTTATGAGACCTCAGTGACACAGTAGGTTCCCAGCTAAGGCAAAAACTATAACCAGGTAGATCTGGTGGCTTGGAATGACCTGAAGCTGTAGGAACAGCAGAATTTAAGGGTTGACTTATATCAATACTCTTAGACTAGTCAGTCTAGGAAGAATATAGGATTCAGCCAATGAGCCCTACAGGAGGAATTCGGGTGACTTGCCCTCCTCTTCATTGTGGGACCCAGCAATTGGACAAACATCAATCACACAGTAGGACCCTAAGACACACACCATGGACAATTGAGACTAGTTGGTTTGAAAGGCCAAACATTAGCCTGAGGCAAAAATGACAAAACAAAAAAGCAAAATTCAATTTCAAACATCCAGTCCATCAGGAACAAGTACAGGAGACACTGAAATAGAGGACATTAGAAGTCATACAGCTGAAATTTCTGAAAAGATAGCAACTGAAGTAAAGAAATAAATACATGAGGCTATAGAGAAAATCAAATTAGAAATAATCCCTCTTTTAAAGAAAGAAATGACAACCTTAATAAAAGGTTGTCACTAGCTAGTTAAGACATAGAAAAAACTACAGAAGAATAGCTAAATTATGGAAACCTTGAATGAACAACATAGAAAATAAGAAGAGTGCATTAAACAAATTCAAAGAGATATCCAAGAAATAAGGTATTCTACTGAAAGCTAATGAAATTGTTTGAATAAAGCTGAGGATAGAATTTTGGACCCTGAGGACAGGATTGCAGCTAATGATCATAAAGGGATAGAACTATTAAAAATAACAAAGCAGCACAAAATAACAATTCAACAGCTTCAAAATGATGCAAAGAGAAGCAATATAATATTGATAGGCATCAATGAAGATACAGGGGTCAATATAAATGATATAGAAAAACTATTTACTGAAGTAATAGCAGAAAACTTCCCAAACATGGGGAAAGGATATGATATGCAGATAAATGAGGTATATAGGATGCCAAACAGTCATATCCTAAATAAATCTACACACAAATATATAATAATTAAGATCTCAGACATAAAGCATAAAAGCAGAATACTAAAAGCTGTTAGAGAAAAGATACAACTCACCTGTCAAGGAAAGATCATCAGAATCATGGCAGACATTTCAACACAAACTCTCAAGTCAAGACAAGCTTGGGATGAAGTACTTCAAGCCTTAACACAAAACAAATTTCAATCCAGATTGATGTACCCTGCAAAACTTTCTTTGAGATTTAATGGAGAAATAAGATACTTCCACAACAAAGAACAACTGAAGAAATTCATATCCACCAAACCAACCCTAGAGAGAGTACTCAAAGACACACTAGAGAGACTTAAAAATTACTACAATTCTCAGAAAAACAACACAAAGAATCTAGAAGACAGAACAAGCAACTAAACAAGGGGGGATAGCAGAAAACCAACAACAGCATGACAAAGTTGAGCCAGTACATATCAGTTATATCCATCAATGTAAATGGCCTCAATTCACCTATTAAAAGAAATAAGTTGGTAGAATAAATCAAGAGACAGGATACAACAATGTGCTGTATACAAGAAAAACGTATGATTCAAAAGGAAATTCATAAACTAAAAGTCAAAGGATGGAAAACAGTATACCTTGTGACAGGAACTCAGAAAAAAGCAGGGATAGCTATTCTGTTTTCAGACAATGTGAACTTCAAACCTAAAATGGTCAAAAGATATAAAAAAAGGTCACTAATTTTTGTCAGGGGAATAACTCAAGAGAAAGAGCTAACAATCATAAACATATATGCACCAAATACAGGAGCACCCAACTGTAAAAGACAAATGCTAATACATATAACAAACCAAATAAGCAACAACACAATTGTAATAGAGAACCTTAATACCCCATTTTCATGAAGAGATAGATCAACTAGACAAAAAGTAAGCAAAGAAAGAACAGAAATGAATCAAATCTGTGAACAAACAGACTTGGTAGATGTTTATAGAGTGTTCCACTCAACCACATCAGAATACACATTCTTTTCCTCTGTGCATGGGATAGTCTCCAAGCTAGAACATATATTAGCCCATAGAACATTCTTTAGTAAATGTAAAGGGATTGAAATTATCCCATGCTTATTATCTGACCATAGTGTACTGAAATTGGAAATTAATGGCAAAAGAAATTGCAAGACATATATAAATAGATGGAAATTAAATAACAACCTCTCAAAAAATCAGTGGGTTACAGGTGAAATTAAAGAAGAAATTAAGCAATACTTACAATTCAATGAAAATACAGATACAACACAGAAACCTGAAGGACACAATGCAAGCAGTTCTAAGATGGAAATATATAGCAATAAATTTTCATATCAAGAAAACAGAATGAGCACAAATAAACAACATAATGCTATACTTAAAGCTTCTAGAAAAAGAAGAGCAAGTAAAACCCAAAGCTTATAGAAGAGAAGAAATTGTAAAGATCAGAACAGAAATTAATGCAATTGAGACTAAGAAAACAATACAGAGAATTTATGAATCAAAGAGCTGGGTTTTTGAGAGAATAAACAAAATTAATAAACCTCTAACCAAACTTATCAAGAAAAAGAAAGAAAAAACTCAAATTCATGCAATAAGGACTGAGAAAAGAGAAATTACTGAAGATCCCATGGAAATTCAGAAGATCATAAATACCTACTTTGAAAATATTTAGTTACATAGGGTGGAAAAGAGAGGAAATAGACAAATTTTTAGAAACATATGAATTGCCAAAGCAGACTCAAGAAGATATAACAAGTGCGAATAATCCAGTATCAGCTACTGAAATGGAAAACATGATTAAAAACTTACTGACAAAGAAAAGCCTGGGTACTGAGGGATTCACGACTAAATTCTATAAGAAATTTAGAAAGATTTAATGCCAATACTCCTCAAACTCTTCAATAAAATTGAAAGGGAAGCAATCCTTCCTAACTCATTCATGTAGGCAATTATTGCTCTGATACCAAAACCAGAGAAAGACCCATTCAAAAAGGAGAATTATAGACTAGTCTCACTAATGAACATTAATGCAAAGATTCTCAATAAAATAATGAAAAATAGAATGCAGCAAATTATCAAGAAGATTATACATCATGACCAAGTGGGATTTATCCCAGGAATGCAGGGATAGTTTAACATATACAAATCAATAAACACAATACACCACATTAACAGAGCCAAAGAGTAAAATCACATGATCACTTCAAAAGATGCAGAAAAAGCTTTTGATAATGTCCAACACTTGTTCATGATAAAACCCTACACAAACTCAGAATAAATGGTATCTACCTCAATCTCATAAAGGCCATCTATGACAAACCAACAGCCAACATTATATTAAATGGACAAAAACTGAAAGCTTTCACTCTAAAATCAGGTACAAGACAAGGATGTCCACTATCACCACTTCTGTTCAGTGTAGTTCTGGAAACATTAGCCAGAGAAATCAGAAAAGAAAGAGAAATAAAAGGAATAAGAATAGAAAAGGAAGAAGTTATATTATCATATTTGCAGAAGTCATTATACATTACATAAAGGACCTAAAAACTCCATCAGAAGACTACTGGAGTTAATCAACAAATTCAGAAGTGTAGCTGGATATAAAGTAACACTCAAAAATCAATAACATTCCTGTACACAACAAACTCACTGAGAGAGAAATTATGAAAATAACACCTTTCACAATGGCATCCAAATATATGAAATACTTAGGACTCAACCTAACAAAGAATATAAAAGACCTATATGCAGAAAATTATACTACTCTAAAGAAGATTAAAGAGAATATTTAAAAATGGAAACATATCCCTTGTACTTGGTTACGAAGAGCCAACATTGTGAAAATGGCCATTCTCCCAAAACTGTTCTACTGATGTAATGCAATCCCAATCAAAATACCGTTAACATACCTTACATATCTAGAGAAAACATTCTTAAACTTAATTTGGAAGCAGAAGAAACCTATAACAGAAAAGGCATTTCTGGGCAACAAAGGCAAGACATGAAGCATCTCAATTCCTGACTTGAAACTATACTACAAAGCCACAGTGATAAAATCAGCATGGTACTAGCAAAGAAATAGACCTAAGGGTCAATGGAACAGACTAGAAGATGCAAGTATAAGTACAAAGACACTCAACCACCTGATATTTGACAAAGGGGCTAAACATGTTCACTGGAATAAATGGCACTGGAAAAATTTGCTTTCCACATATAGAAGACTGAAGCTAGACCCATGTGTATTACCATGCTCTAAAGTATAAATGGATCAAAGACCTAAATATTAAAACACAAACACTAAATCCACTTGAAGACAAGGTAGGTAGAAATATTGAAGTTTTAGGAGTAGGTAAAGAGTTCATGACCACAATGCAAACTTCACAGAAGTACTTCAAAGAATCATCAACTGGGATCTCATCATATTAAAAAGTTTTTGCACTTCAAGAGAAATCACCAACAAAGTGAAAAAAACCCACAAAATGAGAAACAATTTTAGCCAGCAGTCCCTTAGCCAAAGGACTTATATCCAGAACACACAAAGAACTGAAAAACATCAAGCCCCCCAAATTCAAAGATCTTCTCCAAAAATGGGCATTGGAGATGAACACACAGTTCTCAGATGAAGATATACAAAGGGCAAGTAAATACATGAAGAAACATTCACCATCACTGGTAATTCAAGAAATTCAAATTAAAGCAACATTGAGATTCCATCTCAGTCCAGAAAGAATGGCTGCCATCAAGAAATCAACTGACAACAAATTTGGCAAGGCTGCGGGGAAAAAGGAACACTGCTTCATTCTTGGTGGGAATGTAGATTGGTGCAGCATAGAAATCAATATGGAGATTTCTCAGAAGAGTAGGATTGGAAGTTCCATTCAATCCAGCTATTCCTTTCCTGGATACTTTCCAAGAAAAACTGAAATGGTCATATCACAGTGATATATGTGTACCCATGTTCATAGCAGCACAATTTGTAATAGCTAAATCTTGGAAACAACCAAATTGCCCATCAACCACAGAGTGGATAAAAAGATGTAGCATTTTTATGCAATGGAATATTACTCAGATATAAAAAAGGATGCTCTTTAGGCCTTCATAGGCAAATGGAGGCAAATTGAGACTATCCTCATAAGTGAAATATATCAGACTGACATTTTTAAATATAATATTGTTTCTCTAGTGTAAATAATAATAAACCAAAAGCATAATAAGATCCAAAATGCACAATAGATATCATAATAATGAAAGGGAAAGAAAATGCTCAAAAGGAAAGAACAACTTGTAGGTATACACATATATCTGTGAGTATGTTTAAGTGTGAAAGATTGATATCCATACTACTAATTCTCTGTTAGTTCATGAAAAAGAACAGTTTGTGCTATCATTGATTGTTCATTTTTTATGCTTATATTTTGTAACTTGAACAACTACTTCTAAGATAACAATATGTGATATATTAACTAGTGTTGATTTCTTACTGTTATTTTTTGAAATTCTGTATTATTTCTATCTTTTCTTCTGTTTTGATTTAAAAGAAAAGCAACTCCATCCCCAAACGAATTCCCAGAAAACATCCTATCACTGCAGCCTATTAAACATTCAGCTGTTTATGAATATTTACTTTTTACTTCATGATATTTACATAAATGTGGTGGTTCAAATAAAGTCTGTGCCACAAAGCTTTTATTTTAAAACACAAGGCTCCCTTTGAAAACATATCTAAATAACACAACTGACTGCTTTTTAGAGATATTTCCCACACATGCAAAGGCTCAAAAAAAAGTCACGTATAAATGGGCATATACCACTTGATAAGTCAAGACTACGAGTAGTTTTGGTTTCTTTAAAATAGAATTCAAAGTTGATCAATAAAGATATATTGCCACTTAATATATTGCCACTGAATTCTCAAAAAAATGTGTCAATAGTTTTAAACCAATGAGTCTTTTATATGCACTAAAATACTGCCCACTATTGGCAGTGCTTTAAAATAATATCTAATTACTACAGTAGGTAAGGAAAACAGCAGAATCTATAATTGTGGCCTGAAAAACTTCCGTTTAAAGCATCCATGCTGCTGTTCAGGTTTATGAACAGACTAATCAAGTAGATGTCACAGTTTATTTCATAATGGGAATTTTATGATTCAGGAAAACAAATACGATGGCTGAGAACAAGTTAAATGGATTTTTATACAAAGTATTATTCCAGAGAATGATGTGAACACACATTGCCATGTTTCCCAGGGAATTTTTCCATTTCTTTTCCTCATAGCTCCCTGCATTCTGGTATGATTAATATTATAAACAATTCTTGATTTGTTTGCTGGGTTTCATTACTATTACAGGCCAGTTCTTAAGGGAAAGGGCCGTGTGGAATACTGATAAAGTTAATCATATTATTCCAAGATGCATTACTGGCCCTTGTTTTAACTGTATTGAACCATTGTCTTGATTGTACCCAGGATTTAATTTAAGAAATTGGTGAGTGATGACCTGGAGAGGCCAACAGCATTTTAGAAAGTTTTATTACTTACCGTTCTCCCGGGAGATGCAGTGCACAGGGACCCATCAGGAAGCAACTGGTTCCTGCAGGCAGAGGAGCAAAGCAGAAAGCAGGGCTCCTGGAGCCTTCGCTGAGATTTCTGTGGGAAGCAAGAGAAGAGGCAGTAGGCAAGTTTGAACAAGTTTAGGATTTGACTGTGGTTCTGTGCTATTGCAGTGGCCACTCGTAGTCTAATACCTCATCCTGGAAGGTTTATGATGAGAAAAACCTTGGCTTGTGTATGGCAATTACATAGAGAGGTGAACGTGTCAGGCTGAAAAAGTAGGACTATGTGTTTGAGTCCAGTCTAGATGACCTGGGAATCAGCAGAACCATGCCTTAAAATAAAAATGAAAACAAAAATAAATAAAACAGCTGGTGACTTAGCTTAGTGTGAAGGCTGTTCAATTCCCAATATGGTAAAAAGCAAAAAATGAAGAAGGTGCCTAGATAAAACAGTCTGCACATGAAAAGCATGCTCACGAGTTAGGCATTTTCTGAAGGTCCCAGAGATACCAATGCATCATAAAGTATAAAAAGCATAAAAAGTTTTCAAATGTAATTACTACAACCATCCCTTAAGTTTCTTCCGTACTTTTCTTGGTCTCAGATTCAGACAGGATGGTTGGTTAATGAAGGTCCTCGGCTGAAAAGGAAGGCTCACTGAAGTTTTCATTAGGTGACACACAAAAAGTTACACTCGTATCTATATCATGAATATGTTCTTATCTTTCTATAAAACATTAGGAAATGAACTACGCGTGTAATCCATATCACATGGATGTATACCGTGGTGAGCATGCGTGCTGCTCTCTGCTAGTATTTAAAATGTTCAGAGACTGTATTCAAACCACTACTTAGAAATATGTCTTCTTTCTTTTCCTTAGAAACACACACATGTGTACACATGTGTACCCTCCACAACAAAAAAGCAAGAATTAGGAATTCTTAAATCTAAATAACCCCTAGATTTCATAATTGAGAATATAAATGAATGAACTAGATTATTTGATTATTTTGCTGGGGCCTTGGACTCTGCATTTGAAAGACTGAATTAAATCTGCATATTTCATTATCCAAGTACCTATTTTCTTTGTTTCTACCTTTCCCCCTTTCTTCCTCCCTTCTTAATCAATTGTCCCTTTTCCTCTTTTTTTGTGTTACTTTCTTTTATTAAATATTATTACAGTGAGCTGGATAGCTACTGAGGAGACATAAGCAACATCATGCAATGGCTCAAGTATTGGTAGGAAACTCTTGTGCTGAAGAGGAAGAAGCATGTGTGTAGGAAGATGCAAAGAGCAAGTGATACCTAAGCCCTGACTGCCCACAAGATAGAGTAGGGGGCTCTTGTCCAAGAATGCAGCCCAAGACCACTGCCGGATACCAGAAATAGCAAAGTACCAAATCCTATTTATTCTGTGATATTTCATACACACATATACCTATGATGATAAAAAGTAATTTATAAGTTAGTTCCATAAGAGATCAACCATAATAATAAAATAGAATAATTATACCAATATATTTTATTAAAATGTGAATATTGTGTCTTTCTCAAAATCACTTATGGCATTGTGCATCTTAGCAACTTCATCATATGACTTTTTTGTTTCCTACTAAGGACTCTTTTTAATTTAAAGAAAGTACTCTATAGCCACTATTTGTTGTAACTCATTGCCAGCGTCACTGCTGGATTTGGGATAATTACCAAATAAAGTGAAGATTACCTGAATAAGCATCGTGATACTGCAACAGTGGACTTCATAATCAAGACAACTATTGAGTGACAGATGGGCAGGTAGCATATACAGCATGGATACCTTTGACAAAGGGATGAATCATATCCTAGATGGGATAGGGTCTGACAGTGTGAGGTTTCACCATATTCATGTTATTTTCCATTTAATATTTTCAGACTGAAGTTAATGGCAGGTACCTGAAATCACAGAAAGTAAAGCTACAGATAAGGGGGAACTTGAAAGGTTGCCATTATACATTGCTTGGGGTACCAATGAGAAGATACCCAATAGCTCATGAAAATGCCCTCACTGTTAAGATAGCCAGGAGGCAGCACTAAAACCAGTGGGGCCTATAATGCTCCTCCCAGTTCTCCCGCCACCCATGCTACTCAAGTCATCCTATTCAGATTCAGACTTGAGACCAGCCAAGAGCCTAGAAGCCCAACTTTCTCCAAAAGGCTGGCAGATCTCTCGGCCCCCAGCTCATCCAGGAGACCCATCGGGCCACTCACTTGGGGGAACCAAACTGGCCAAGTTATCTAACTAAAGAGATCAGCCAAAAATGCCCACAATGTCTTCAAGTGAACCTTAAGCTGGCCACTACTGATATTCAAAAGGGACAATGAGGACTTACCCCTGGAGACCACTGAGAGATAGAGTTTGCCAAAATGGCCCCAGAAAGAGGGGACATAAATATCTCTTAGTTCTCATAGACACATGTACCGGATGGACTGAAGGATTCGCCACTCAGACTGAATCAGCTCTCATCATAGCTAAAAAACTCCTCTATGAGATAGTGTCTCGATTCAGTTTGCCCACTTCCCTGGGGTCCGACAATGGTCCAGCTTTCATAGCTCAGATCACTCAAAATTTAGCTGCAGCTTTAGAAATCAATTTGAAATTACATTGTGCCTACTGGCCTCAAAGTTCAGGCCAAGTAGAGATATAAACAAAACCATAAAGAAAACGATTTCAAAACTGGCTCTTGAGACTGGCAAAAACTGGGTAAGTCTCCTTCCTTTGGCTCTTCTGCATGCGTGGTGTACCCGCTACCTCGAGGGCATTACTCCTTTTTGAGGCCATGTATGGTCGACCGCCCCCTATGGGGAACTTGTTAAGCCCTTACAGGCTCTCCAGCCCTTCCTGCACTCGACTTACCACTTGTTCCAGGGCCACTAGACTGTTCCTGAAAGACCTGATTGTTCAACCTGGTGATCAAAGCTACATCAAAAGGAGACAGCCCACATCCCTAGGTGCCCACTGGGAAGGAACCTAGACAGTCACCTTGAGTATTCCCACAGCCATCAAGTTTGCCAGAAAGAGCGATTAGATTCGTCACTCCCACTTCAAGCCTGCAATACCAGAGACTCCAGCTAAGTGGACTATGTATAATTAATATCGAACCCAGATTGTGAACACCTCAAACCTTGATTCTGGTTATTCAAGCTGCTGGGGACAGGGACCTAAGTCCCTCAATTTGAGAAACATTCAGGGCTCTGGACTTTATATTCAGTCTATAAATTTCCCCTTGAAGCACTCCCCATTTCAAACTAATTGTAATTCATCTGTGTATGTACAAAATGTCTCTTACCCCCTCAACAAACATTTAGTCTCCCCGCCGAGAACTTGGTTTGCCTGTACAAACGGCCTCACCACTTGCGCTCATCTGTCTGTCTTCACTGGACCTAACCCTGAACTCTGTATCTTAACTCATGTTCTCAAGGGAACTGATATTCTGGAGAAGGAGGGAGGGGACATATGGGGTTGCCCAAACTCACAAGAAAAGAGGGCCCCAGTCCTAATTCCTGCCCTTTTTGTATTAGAAGTAGCCAGTCCTGCAGCACTAGGAACCATAGCTCTCATAGTGGGAGATAAAAAATTATCAGATACTAAGCAAAAAATATAGTGAGTTATATAGCACACTTGAACAAAATGTTCATTGCCATCTCTAAACTCCTTGGCTGAGATGGTCCTTCAGAACTGGTGATTCATGCACTAAAACCAGCGGAGAATGTTGTAGCTTGGCATAACTGACACCATCTTAAGTCCTGCATTTAACTAGTGCCCTGTATTCATGAAAATGGAAAATTACTCAGGGTATAAGTCCTATGAGAAAAACATAATGAGCTGTACCTACAGGAGAAAAATTAACCTGCTCAACAAAAGCAGCAGGATACAGCTGTCAACTGAAAATTAATGAAAAGATTCAAGCTAAATTGTTTCCAACAGGATGTCTTTTGTGATTCTCTCTTTTAAAAACTCTGTAACTTTCCAGTTCTGGGCCACTTGTTTGGACCCTGAAGGAGGGGTCTGTATATGAGTGGTCCTGAGCTCAGTTAATTAAATTCCAAATTTATCAATTTAGCTGCTTGGATTCCTGTATTGTTGTTCACGAACCCACCTCACAATATTCACAGTGGGGAAAAAAAGCTATGAATGGGCAAGTTTTTGAAAGGTAGACAAAAAAGCAAGACAGACCAGGTACCTTGAAAATATGTGGCCAAAGCTGAAGGGAAAAGTGTCATCTTTAATGGACTGCAAGTGGCGGGAAACATAGGGATGGTGAAATGCAGAAGATAAAGATGAAAACAAAGGCAAAGGCCAGATCACAAGGAGTCTTTTGTATCATGATATATAATTAAATTTCATCTCCATCCTAGTCAAGAAATAGTGAGAACTTATTCTAAGATATTCAAGATATTGGGGGAGATGGGAGTAAACAGGATATTCAAAGTCTCTGTGTATTCTAGCAAGCACAAGAAAATCTGTGTAAAACTGGGTCAGCTCATGGTACATTTAAGGGGATGGACTGTGGTGTGAGTGCTGTTTTAAATAAGGTAACCAAGAAAGTCCCACAGCATGAGGTATTTACATGAGGACTTTTTGAGTTTTTGGCAATTGAACAGATCTGAAAGAGGTGAGCAGTAAAGTCATGTAAACATTCTGGACAGTGGCAAGGAAGTTTTGGGACAACTAGGAAAGACTCAGGCATGAAGCTGTGAGGGAATGGAAGAGAGATAGGGGATCAGGTCAGAGGAGGACAGGATCCTATTTACCTAATTATATAAGTTAGGATGGTAGGAACCTCAGGTTGTTTTGTTTTGTTTCTGGCTTCGTTTCCTATGAGAATTGTTTTGGCTCTTTGGTGACTTTTGCAGTTGCATGTAAACTTTGGGGATGGTTTTCTTATTTCTTTGAAGAATGCTATGAGGATTTTGGTTAAGGATTGCATTGCTTTAGGTAGCATGGCTATTTTTATCATATGAAGTCTTCCAAGCTGTGAGCATGAAAAATACCTTTCCATTTACATGTATGTTTAATTTTTTATCAGTGCTTTACAGTTTTCGATATACAGTTCTTTTACATTCTTGATCAAATTTATTACAAAGTATTTTACTGAATTTCTCTCTATGAAGGGAGTCTTTTGAGAATTATAACAAGTAAAGTGTCTTAGTTACTTTTTATTCATGTCTAGGAAAAAATACCCAACACCCAAAATGAAGGGAGGAAAGGTTTATTTCTTACAGTTCTTGGAGATTTCAGTCCATAATCAGTTGGCTCCAAAGCAGCGTGGCATGGCAGGGCTATCATTCATGGCCATCACAAACAGAAAGGCAAAAACCAGCAAGAGAGAGAGGCAGAGAGAGAGACACCTTCTCACCATTGCATCATATCCTGGCTCCACCCCTAGGCAGGTGTAGCACTCACCACCAATCGGAGCACTAGACAATGAACCAATCACAAATGCATAACTGCATGAGGCTTGGGGGCCACTGACATAAACCATGACACAAAGTAATATGACTCATATTTTAAAAAGATAACTTTGAAGTTCTATATCTTAATTACATGGTGGTTTCATACATACATTTGTCGAAACTCAAATGTACCCACATATTGTATGGTTGTTTTAATGTATGTCAACTAAGTCTCAAAAACTTTTAAAAATATAAATGTACCCACATATTGTATGGGTGTTTTAATGTATGTCAACTAAGTCTCAAAAAATTTTTAAAATAGAACACTGCCTGCTACATGGACAGACCAGCAGAAGTAGAAGCTAGACAGCCAGGATTTTTTCTTAATAATCAATTGAGTGTCATTGAAAAATGCCAAAAGACAGAATAAGATTTATATTTGTGAAGCAAAGTTAGACAACAGAATACAGAATCTGGAAATCAGTACTGCTATAGTCCAGGCAGGAAACAATGAAAACCAGGATTCACTCAGATGAAAAAAGACATTAAGTCACAGTGCCCATTCAAGAGACAGAAGCAACATGATTTGGCCAATTTGATAAATAAAGTAGAGAAGAGAAGAGTCTAAGAGCAATGAATCTCTAGTTTCTGACTGTAGAGATTGTGGAGACTGTGATACACTACATAGACAAAGTCATAAAATAAGGAGGTTATCTGGGGGTGCAGTTTTATCTCTAAAATCTTTAGTTTGAGATGTTTAAGCAGCATAAAAGTGGGAATGGCTAGTATGCAGCTATAGACATATGTCTAAGTACTGAGAGTTATGTGGTTGGAAAATATAAATCTTGGGGTCTTAATAAATGAACCTTGGTTAAAACTATGAGTATGAATATTAGTTCTTTGACAGAGCCCTGAATCACGATCTATAGTTTTCAAAATGTCAAGAAAATTCTGCAATGTGAAAAGATGACTTCACCTCTCCACAGAACTTACCACTTAAAACTTTCCTGAGTGTTTATTATGTGCTTAGTGGTGAGCTAGATAGCATGACTGACAAAAGATCTGTAATTTACATGGAACTTTTCTGTCAGTGGGAGCCAGATGCAAAAAAAAAAAAAAAAAAAAGCCACCAGATTACTATGCCCTTGAAAAGTCTATTGAATTTCAACCCTGTTTTATAGAACTACTATTTGTTATATACCAGCTATTTGCCTAGAGTTGGATTGTTTTCCCCAAAATTTTAAGTCTGTGTGATTGTTGAATTGTACAGTGTCCCCAAGATTTCCTGCCAAAGATTACAGGCTGTACATGGTCTTAGGCTTGTGATTATGACAGATTTTACTCCTGTGATTCCATTGTGCTGTATGGTGTTGCAGACTTCAAAATAGGAAGATGCTCCAGGTGGGCCTGACCTAAACAGCAGCCACTGAAGAGCAGAGGCTTTTCTTTGGCTGTTGGTAGAAGAGGACGTTAGAGGAAGTGGTGAGCTTACCTGATAAAACACAAACACACTTCATGGGAACAGGGTCAGGGAACTGCCAGCCATCTCTAGGACCACAGGGCAGTTTTTGCCAGAAGTTAGCATGAGAACAAGGATTTCAGTGATGTAATTTTAAGAAAATGAATTCTGCCAAGAGCTTCTAATATGGAAGAAGATTCCAAAGCCCAGCTAAGAACTACAGCCCAAGCCAACACCTGGATCTCAGTCCTAGGAACCATGGGCAGAAAAACCAGCTATGGGATGCTTCGCCAGGGCTTCTGACGCAAACAGACAGGGAGATAATAAATGGGTGTTGCTTTAAGCTACCAAACTGAGAGCAACCTTTTATATGGCGGTAGAAAATGAGTGCACATTTAATATTCAACAATTCTCCACGCTGAGAACCTGCAAGTTTAACTCACATGCCCTAGTTCTCAAGGTTGGTAAATGGAGCAGCAAAGATCGCAGCCCAGGTGCGCCCGATACCATCTCCCCTGCTCTGGCCTGCAGCCTGTGGAGGGAAGCAGGCTGAGTCAGCAGCCTGGTGCAGCAGCGCCCGGGACACAGCTGCTGCTCAGTGTTGGGCCTGGAGCCTTCTGCTCTGCACCTTGAGCTGCCCCACCTCTGCTCCTGTCTGAGACACAGCCAGTGTCCGCTTCAGCCTCCACTTATCTCACTCCCCGGAGAGTGGCGAACGCTGTTCTCGTGTACCAATTAATCTTTGACCGCTAAGACTGCCTAACAGAGGCAGAAAGGGTGAAATGGAGTCTTGTTTTTAGGAAGTGAGCTGAGACCCTGATTTATTTCACCTTGTTCTTGAAAGAGCGGCTAATGATTTTGGTTCGCTACCACCTGGACTAGATTCAGGGGAAGTTGTTTCAGTGGAATCACAGGAGAGAGCAGTCAGGGCATGAGCCAGCTCACGTCTGCCTTGGCCATAATTCATCTTCCCTCAGGTCCAAAAGGCTTGCATAACCAGAGAACAGTTACCGTGCTCTTAGGAAAAATGACAGTATCTTAGTGACTATTTGCACATGAACAGGAATCTCAGTTTTCTTCTAGTCCATATAAGTCCATTTGGTATCAACTTCATGGCAATAATAATGTAATACTAAGACTTTGTATTTAGATTTTGTAATAGGATTATAGTAACACCTCAAGAAATATTTTAAAGATCTAATGTGGTTATATACAAAAGTGTTAAAAACTATAAAGTTCTACCCTTACCTACCATGTTATTATATTAGACTCATATCAGTTTTTTATAAAAACAGAAATTTATAAATATTTAAAAGTAAAAGCATGGAGTAACTTTTAAATGTGGATGGTCAGGAGCTGAATCTATATTCCATTTTAAACCTCTCTGTACGTATGTTCACCTATATATTTCATACACACACATAGATATATGTACAGAAATAGCTACACACACAAGTACATACCAATGATTTTTCTACTGTAGGATTATTCATTTTAACACCTTCAAGCTGTCCTCATATCCCTTGGAAAAACACTCTGATTACATGTAACGTGTACATGGTCACATTCAGTCTCCCAGGTTGACTCTTGGAGAGATGAGTTCTAGCTGAGCCTGCACTTTCCCAAAGTTGAGGAGTCCTGCCTGGAATAAATGAGGTTGTACTGGTACCATCTATGTCAGGAGAATATACGAGATTTGAGAAAACTACAAATGAGATGCTGAAACTAGTAGGGAAAATAAATGGAACTTTTCAGCTTCTAAAAGAGAACTACCCTCAATAGCAAATGAGAAAGAAAGAAGAAAAATTACCGAGGGAGTGTTGGAGAGTTACTTAAAATACATTTTTATGCATTGGACAATAACAAGAAATTTGTCAGCATTGGGCAGAATTAAGGTTTGCCAGAGCTATAAAAAGGTTATGCAAACAGTAACCCAAAAGGAATAGAAGCACATTAGAATTTATAGGCCTAAATTGTTCACTATGTAAATGAAGCTTTCAAATATATATGGTTTATGGAAATTAATGTCTTATATTTATTACTCAGCTCCCAGATTAAAATTGGAACCACACTGATTAGGTAACATTACAAATCAATTCCCATAGAGAGAAGTAATAATAATACATCAAAATACAAATGCTCTGATTAAACAAGTTGATATATGAGAAGAAAAAAGACGTGTGCTTTTCTTGACTGCTACTTTTGAATGCTAGTCAGTTTTTCCATATTTTTCCTAAAAGAATGGGCCAAAAGTAAACAGACAAACTGGTTATGACACTTCTTATTTCAGTAAACACATGGGGAAGAAAGAGGGAGAGAAAGATCTGGGCTCCTTTCCCAGGAGTTAAATATCAAATCATGTGAAACTTGTACTGCTGAATGCAGCAACATTTGAAGTGCTACAATCAATGTAGCATTTAACGAAAGAGAAGGCAGGAAAGCAAACAGAATACATTACCTGCCCATCCTCTAATTTCAAGTCTCTCTTTTCCTTCGTTTCTTTCAGGTTGGGGAGGAAGAGGAGAGAGATGAAGGGGATATTAACGCTTTGAAACATTTATTATTTAATATAGCCAGATTTATCAATGGCTTTCAAATATTGATGGGATCCCTGACACCCAAAACCATTAGAATAATTTTTCCAAAATGAGAAAAACATTTCAGTAGGAGGTGACACAATGACAATAAATTTAAATCTCGATACTTCTTCAGACACCATGAGGAAAAGGAAGGGTTTCCTACAGTATGTGTTCAAACCCTTCCGTGGGAAGTGGAAAATGCAGAAAGTAGTGTAGACCTAAGTTACCTTTTATGCATAGCCAGAGACCCCAGGATGGAAGTGCCCACAGAGCAAACAAAATTTGGTTATTTTTAAAAATTAACATAAGCTGATTCCCTTATCATGGGGCTCTGTTCCAGATCTTTTTCCAATGTCTTTTTGACAAACAAATCACAAATGCTTTCAGTTTAGCTGATCAGTAAGATTTTTCCACTGTATTAAAGATGGATGTGATAGTTTCTTAGTGTCCAAATGTTATAGGAATAGTGGGGTTTTCTTTTCATCATGCTCTTCTTCTGTTAAGTGTAATGAACCTTTCCTGTTCCTCATGTAGGAATTATTTAGGCATTGTGGAAGTGTCTGAATTTATGCCCAACACAGATGTTAGAATGATAGGTAAAGGGCTGTGCCCTTCAGATTTCCATGCCCGTATGTCGGTATACTCAGAACTCCAAAAAAAAAAAAAATACTAAATTTACCATCTGATTAGCATATACTGTATTGATAAATCAGATCTCCTAACTTTAGATAGTGCTGTTTTATCTGGAGACTACCAATTGGACAAGAATATCTATGCCACCAGACTCACCAGACTTTGAATGTTCAGTTATGGTTACGCTAACTGCAATCCACAGCGTCACACACATGGATGGCTCGAGGCCTTCCCTGTAGAACAGAGAATCTGGGAATTATGCACAGGTTTCAAGGCCACACACTTCAGAGGACAACACAGGAAGTCAGAGCACTGACTTTGAAGACAATGAATAATGTCCTTGTTATATTATTATTAATGTTAGCACTGCAAAAGAGATCATGCATCACATCGGGAGTTTAGACAAGACACCAAGACACTAACGCTTCTAAGTAAACAATGCTGTTGCTTAAGGTTGGAGTTGAAAAAATTTCTGATGTCAGCTGGCACCACAGCACGGTCTCCTCACACCTTTTCCTGATGACCACATCTAGGGATGGCAGAAGGTTCCCACTCCAGGTCGGACAGGACCCGCCACCACTGTCTCAGGTGAGCCCGCACCACGGTGTATTTACTCGCATCCTGACATCTCTTATAGGAATGTAAGTTCACTCTGCATGTTTCCTTTATTCCCATACTAACTTTCTGTTCTTGTCCTCTGCTGGAACCTCCTATAGACGCATCTAAATTTTGGGATTCATTTTTCCTTCTGCTGAAGCTACATTCGTTGAGAATGCAGGAAGGCTTCACAAAGCAAGCAGCGTACTACCCGGTCCTTCCTTGAAGAACAGCTGAATTTGATTATACAGAAATCATTGTGAAGGGATGGGAAGGCTTTTTTGCAGAAAGAACACCATGATCCAATAAATTAAAGGAGAAAGCATGTATATCACTTCACAGTTTGGCTAAATCACAAGAACATAAAGATAAAACATGGCACAGAAAATTTCAACAGGTATGATGGAGGCAACATGGGAAATTTTATATATTTAGATGGGATTTTACTAATAGTGGAAAAACAGAAAAGATTTTCAGGCCAGAGATCACAAGATCAGAGCTACTCTTTGAGAAATGGAATTTGTAACTGTGTGGAATGCTCTAGAGTGCAAGGAGAGAAAAATACAAAATTAGAAAGTATGGCAATCATAAGGATTCCTGAAATACTGTGCTGGCCTGAATTAGCACCCTAGGAATGGAAGAGAGGAGACTCTCTATCATTGGCTCAAAGAAGTGTGACTGAGCTGACTAGAGTAGACTGTACTCCTTGGCTTTCATTTCCAGCAGCTGAACCCTGTACATACCTTGTAAACTATGCAGGACATAAATGAGAAGGTAAAGGAGAATGTGCAAGAAGAGGTAAAAAGCAGAGAGATACTTGTCCAGATTCTTCCTCTAGACAACTGACAGGCTGGCAGCTTGCTGAGATGTAGGATCAAGTGCAAGAGAGACCTGGCTGCAGGTCTGAGACAAGCACATAAGCACTGAAGTCCCCTCCCTCATAAGATCCTTCTCCCCATGCAGAGTTCAGGAGAACTTCCAGGCATCGTGCAGGCAGGGGAAATACACATCTTAACTTCACCTACAGATGGCCGTGCCCCCCCCGCAGCACCTCCTCATCACTGATGTCTTGAAACTGCATTTGCTAAGACTTAGGGGAACCGAATATGGAAATGCTCCTCACATCCTGGGTCTGAATTTCTTGCCAATACAGCAGCAATAGGGCTCAGGAGAGAAATTAATTTGATTTAGGGAAATTTTTTAAATGCTCTATTTGTCAACCACCTGGATTTGTGTACTGAAATTCACAGTCGTAATATCTTACCATCTTTGTACCCTGGGCATGTAGCATAGAGCCTGTGCTAAGCAGTCTGAGCTCAATAATTGGGGGTATATAAATAGGTGATGAGATGTAAGATAAATGCAATTTACAAAACATTATCTGGCAGTGCATAATAGAAATATCTGTGTGCATTCTGATAATTTCTTATTTCTCTCCAAATACCTGATATCTTTATTTTGAAAATTAAATTATCAGCCCTGGAACAAATAAAACCCTGTTTGCTCATTTGAAAGTTCTTGAATTTTGCTTGCTCTTTTGTTTCATTTCATTTTTCTCTTCTCAACTCACAGTAAATCTAATATTGTTCATAACTTTTTAAATGATAAGCAATAACAGTTGTTCCACCTACTTACAACAATAACAGAACAACTCTGCAAGAAGGAAAATTTAATTATGGCTTGGCTAGTGACAAATAGTTTTTAAAAATCATTTGCTCTCCTTGTCACATTTTGCAATTATTTTTATTAATGCTCTCCTTCATTTTATATCAAAATTGAGCATATTTACTGACAGGATCTGCCCCCAGATTTGTGTTTGTTTCTTGTGCCAGCAGTGTCTCACAGAAGCTAAACTACTTCTTCATGCACGGAAACACCTGGGAACCCTCAAAGTGGGCTGCACCTGTGAGCACCTAATCTTGTGTTTCCCGTCATGTACAGGGGTCGAGGTACTTTTTAATGAAAAGAGCACTTCCTCTGCAATGAATTGATAATTCATTGAGTTAAATGCTAAACAAGAAACTGGGATTCTGCATATAAAGGGTTTTTTTAAACCTAGATTCCGATCCAGCCATGTACTAGATTAGGGTTGTACCTATGTGTTTTATAATAGAATAAGAGTCTAAACAAAATAGCACATTTTTATACTGATCATTTTTAACTAAGTTTCTGCAGCACTAACTTTTCAAAATGCTTTGGGGTTCTTTTAGCCATATTTTTGTCTTGGTCCTTAGAGTAACCCATGGGATAAGCAGACATAGAGAAAGTATAGAAAATGACTCCCCAAGGTCTCACCCATGCCTCAAGGCACAATTAGAATGTATACACAGTCCTTTTCTGTAGCACTTTAATCTCTGATTATTCCACCAAAGTTTGTAAGAGGCTATGTGCTGGGCATGTGTTAAGCCCCTTGAATAAACATGTTAAAAGGTCCAGTTTTGTCTGTTAACATTAATGTAGTGTTTATGAAAGATGAGTGAGAAAAGTAGAAAATTCTAAAATAAGCCAGTGAGCGTGCTTTTCAGGGTTAATTCTACTTTCTGAAGTGAAGCGGAAGATTTTGAGTGTGTTCCAGGCATTCTGCCTCTTTTTTATTGTTCTGTAACATTTGTGCTTTCCACATTTAGTGCACCAGGCACATGCAAAGCGCTGTAAGTTTCAGCAAGTAGTGCTTTGGTTATGAGATACAGAATCATTGAATGCTAGCTCATGGACAGGGACCTTTAATTAAGGGTACAGGAGTCAATCACAAGATGCCACAGGAGGAAGCACCGCAGCTGCCCCTCCTGAGAAGTGAGGAATGGACTCAGGAAAGTTGTCAGGGACAAGGGAGGTTCTTTCCAGGTCTCTTTATGCCTTCCACTCGCCAAGTCACTCACATGATCACCATTCTTTGCACATTTGTTTTGTTTTTCTGTATGAAAACTTAAATATCCCTGACAAATAAATGATTTTAGAACATGGCAAAAGGGAAGAATACTCATTAATGAGAAACATCCAAAAAAGAGATGTTGTAGTCAGGGGTTGTGAGGAGAACAATTAGAATCAGGACATGGAGTTTATAGTATTGTTTTATGATGGTCACCCCGAGTCAACACAAGAAAACACAGGAAATCTGTCCACAACACTAAAGACATAGAATATTTAGCCAAAGGCCTGAATCCCACAGCAATGTCCTGCATGAGTCCCGATGAAGACCCAGAGCTCATGACAATGCCTCTCATGGGTCCAACTGGAGGTCTAGAGCCCACAAGAAGGACTCACACCAGTCTCTTTTACAGATTGGCACTAGGAAGGCCCAAAGGTCAGCAGTGGAAGCTAGGAAGTCTATGCCAGTGCAGAAAAGGAGCTGTGCTGGTAGGTTGAGGGTTCTATGCTGGAGCCGAGAAGTCACGCTCAAAACAAAGACCAGGGCTGTCCTGAAAAGCACCACAGCCATCCTCAGCAATATGGAGGCCCCAAGCTCCTCCAGCGATAAGCCCAGTGGAGTACATGCCAGGAAGCCAGCGTGAGGAGTTCATCCTGGAGATTAAGTGGCACACATGCTTCCCTCGAATCCAGGAAGCAATACTTGATGTGAGGACCAGAGCTTCTCCAAGAGAACCAATCATTCAAACAGCAACACGTAGGTGAACCCACAATGCCTCAGCCCCTCAATGCCTCCTTCTCCACATCTCTATTTATGCTGACAACTTTCCTCAGGTGGAACATCTATGCTCAACGCCCTGCTGATTTAATTCCACTGGCGTTAAGTTGACCACCAGTTTTTAATCCATAACAAGAGACATCCTCTAAATTTTATTAAAACCAGAGACTCACTAAGGGACACTAGAAGTGAGCCTTAACACAGACTATGTAAGAATATGACACTGTCTGTGGTCAGGTATCCTCACTTCCCCCTAGAAAAATGCTCATGGAACTAGAGCATGGAACTAGAGCATACTGCTTTCCAGAGCTTCTTGCTGAGATGCGCCCCCTGAATGCTCAGCAGCGTTCATGACCCTAAGGCGGCCCCTCTGAACTGTGTGCACACAATCTCCCATCTCCAGAGACAACCAGAAACCAAGACCGTTGATTCCAGTTCTCAGGATGGAGAACACAAGCGAGGAACCAGAGCAAACAGCCCACATTTCTTTAAAAGCCTCTTCTAGAAACCCACAGGAAGCAATAGTCGTAAGCACTCAGAATGTTCTCAATGACACAGGAGAGCAACTTGCCTCATTATTTTTTTCCATTTCTCCAAAATGTGGTTAATTTCCCTGTGAGCTCCCAGCAAATAAGTGACAAGAACTGGGAAGGAAAATTCAGCCCTACTTAACTTAAAATACACTATGACCTAATAATTTAAATGGTGTCCATGATTCAACTCATTACGTAGTCGTGAGCTATCTTCACAGTCTTGCAGGGTTTTGCATTCTCTGCTTTAGAGGGCATCAGGATAGCAGGAAGAGGATTACTACTGGCAGGAGGGGAGGGGGCCTTCTGGCTTTCTGGAAGCCTTGAGTATGTGCCAGCTCACCGAGGTAAGCGCCTTCTGGTTGTCTGCATTTCACTTGCGTCCCTTGGCTCTGGCAGGGCCTGGGGACGTCCCTGTGTTCCATCAGTGTTTGTGCCACTTTCTCTGCTGCAGCAGCTAACTTTCACCAGACTTCCTGTTCTTCTTTGGTGCCCGGATGAAGCCATCTATGCACCTGCACCACTGCCATGTTCCCCGTGGAAAACCTTTAGGCTTTTAGCACAACGTCTGGACAATACTCGAACTAGAATAACCCAAAGCATTACTTGTAAGCACATAGCTGTGTTCCCAGCATTCTGGGAGGCGGAGGCAGAAGAACTGCAAGTTCAAGCCCAGCTTGGACAACTTAGTGACTTAGTAAGGCTCTGTCCCAAAGGGAAAGGAGAAAAAGACTCCAGTGCTAAAAGAGTCCAAAGACTCTTTCTCTACCTGATCCTAGATGCTCTCAATTATTAAAGCTTTTGCTGGGGGCAAATTCAACCTGTAGAATGCAAAGAATTTTTTAAAAAGTTTTTGCTTCTATATGGCAATGCTAACAAGTGGAAGGAAGGACAAAAGGAATTAGAGAAAGTTAATAAAACACATACACATATTCACAAACCCAGAGTGGCTAATTCACAAAAAGGCACTAAAAATGGCAAGGACATGAAATGAGCCCAAAATCTTTAAAATCAATGAAATGAAAAGTGGGATAACAATGCCACACCATTTTTCTTCCTTCAAGTAGACAAGGAGAGTGGAATGGTCAAGTGCTCACATTCTAGAATGATTCTGCTTGAATTTGAATACCAGCTCCACACCTGATCAGTTATCGAATCTGGGAAAAACTGTTTAACCTCTGTAGACCTGATTTAATTGGTGCAAGTGAGGAGAGTAGCAGTCTTTACTCCATACTGTTGTCATGACTATAAAATTAGTTAATACATGAAAGTGCTTAGAACAAAACCTAGTTGAATACCAAGTACCTTTAATGCATTTGCTAAATACATGAGGTAGTGCTAGCCAGGGATATGGAGAAGTGAGTTACTCTGAGCACTCCTCACATGCCTGTCCCTGCTCCAGAGGTTCTGTGCATCAGGCAGCACCTCCACATTGGGAAATGCATACTCTGATGGAGAGGCAGCATACATAAAAAGACATAATTTAGATGATTTCAGATACTGACACATGCTGTGCTGAAGGCACAGCGTGGTGAAGACAGAGTGAGACTGACAAAGAGAAAGAGTCTTAGTCATAACTGTCAGGGACCTAGGAAGGGTCGCTATTTAGCGTGGATCTGAAGGATCTAAACAAAGCAGCCGCGCGACAGATGGGGGAAAGGCGCCGCAACTTGTGAAACATCACGTACAAAGTCCAGGATTTTCCCAATAGCTTTTTTGGCAGCTGGGGTGAAACACCCTTTGAAAAAGGCCATCTGGTAGTACTGTATCTGTCAGACTATCCATACTCTGTGACCCAAGGGTTTAAACTCCAGGTGTGTATCCTGCTGCCAATATGCATGGGGATATTCACAATAGAAATTTTTTGTAATAGAAAAAATTAGAAACTGAAATTTCTATAGAAAAAAACCAGTAAGTTATCTAACCCCTAACATATGAATACAGAAAAAAAAAAAGGTATGAGAATGCCAACTTGAATTAGAAACAACCATGAAAAAGGATCAGAAGGACCCCTGCTATGGGAAGTGGTCCAGCGGAACTGCAGGTTTCCCAATGCTCGGAGTATATGGATGACTCTCCTTATATTTGGTGACCAGAAATATTAGCTGCTAAATACAGTCTGAACAATCATGGCAAACATCAAGACAAAACCCGCTGAGCCAGCACTGAAGTGGCCAGTGCCTATAAAATGAGGTTAATGCTAAATCCTGCCTGCTTAACACTGGGGTGCCATCAAGAGCTTATTTACTAAACTAGTCTAGGGGTGAACAACTGCAGTTTTAGGTTTCAGGTGTGGAAACTGGGCTTAGATGAGAGATAAATGGAGGCCCCAAAGACAGAGAAATAGCCAAATCCCACTAACGGGGGAAAGAAGTCATTTCACATTCCAAAATGATAGTAGAGGCCACATGGAGGTAAGAATGAGACTAGAGATAGAGCAGACTAGTGTGAGCCAGCAGTTCACAAAGGTGATCCAAGCCAGGGTGAAGACCATAAATGGAGCAAATCCCACTGATGGAAGGGCTGGGCCTGAGGAAATGGACTCAGAAATGAGTAGGTAGTTGAGCCTACATAAGTGGTTTTGCTTTAAGTTCAGAGATGCCAAGGAAGGAAAGATTTACAAATACAGGAAAGTCACCTGCCTTATTCTGTCTTCAACCCAGGGTGACCATATTTCTTGTAGGTCTTCCCAGGCCTTCTGTAAATGACAGAGGTATCCAAGGAAAACCCCTTTTTCTCAGCTAAACTCCCCACTCCTCTTTCCTCTAATCCGCAGTTGCCAGCAGTGATGATAGGGTTATCGCTTAAGAGAGCGCCGCCCTTGCTAAAACTCCAAGCACAGCTCTACCATAACCCAGCCAAGAGAGCACAGCTGGGGCCTGGCCTGCAGGAAAGGGAGGCTTGGGTCACTGGGGAAAGCTCTGCAGATCTCTGGTTAGTGTTAAGAGACTTTGCTTCAATAACAGCTGTGTTAAGCAGACACATGCCAGAGAGAGAACTCTGGGAGGCAGCAAGAGGGAACAGTGACTCAGTCAAGTCCTTGACAGGAGGATGGAGAGAAGCCAAGGCTTTTCCAGGTGAATTTTGTAGACTAGTTGACAGAAGAACAACTTGCTCCTGGAGGCATGGGCTAAAAATGCCCCTTCAGATGCTTTGATGGGCGATGCGGGCATTTGGTACTGTATAGAGCCCAGGGAGAAGTGGGCTTCCCCACTGATAAAGAGGCCTCTGGTAGCCTCTTCTCCCAAGGTCAGGTTTATGGACAACTCCAGCAGAGTCTTTGTTTCCCATGATGACTCAGCTCCTGCATGCCATCAGAGCCCTCCCCTCTCCCCCAGGGAGAGGATCACCCAGAGTCACACACTGCTATCAGATGTGTCCTCCAGCCAATCAATATGCTGAGAGGCACCGTGAAATAGGCGATAGCCATCACAGCACGTCCAGTTTCTTTGTGCTTTCACTGGCACATCTGTTAAAGGTCAGAGACTATATTTATCACAATCAAATACACACAGACATGGAAAAGAGGTCTTTGTGAGCACATTATTTGAAATGGGACGGACTGTGGGAAAGCTTTTCTTCTGGTTTCCAAAAACTTCACATTGAATTAAACCACATTACACATTTATATGCTCCTTTCCATCAAAGGATTCCTAAATACTTAAACAACTTTAATTAAGTTGCTCTAGCATCTCTCAGGAGCAAATCGATATTTTTCATACTCCTTGTTACAGGCTAGGGAAATAAACCTGGCCCCCTAGCTCAGCTTTAACATTTCTTCCCTGAAATATGGAAAATTATTCTTGAATACATTTAATTACAAAGAAATGAATTTTTCCTCTTCATGTGACTTACCTTTTCTCTTCCACTAGAAATGAGGAGTGGCAAAACAAAGAAATCCTACAAAATATGAGTTTTGGAGGTCTGAAGATTGAAAGCAAAAACACATTTTATTTTTCATTTCTCGGGCATTATAGAAGAATATTTTTTTCAGTCTATAAACAAAAGAATTAAAGCCATATTTTCAGCATCCTAAAAGATCACAAAACTAAGAGAAGGAGAACTAACTCTGCTCTTGCCAAGTATCTCAAGAAGGATTCCGAAAGGGTTCCTTCCTCTGCAAACTGGAAGGAGGAAGTCAGTGGATGACTTTGCCTTCTGGTCCTTCTGGAGAGAAACTGGGTGTCTCTGTGTCTTTTCACTGAGGCCTGATGCTCTCTGCTCCAGGAGTACCTAACTGTCCACTGGGGAGGGACCAGGCTTTGGCAGCAGCCAAGAGGTGCACAGCTGTCTCCAGCCTGACAGAAGGACAAGGAAGGCGCTTGCATCTCTGTGGTGGCCACATGGCAACTCAGGGAAAAAATAATGCATGAAGGAAACAAAAATAACACCAGTTAACTACTCACAGGTCCACCTGGGGGCTGCTGTTTGTCGGAAACAAATTGCTGTAATAATAGTTCCACTTCTGCCACCTTCCTCTGCTCACCTTGGAGACGGAGTTAAGCTCCTGAGATGCAAGCTTTTTGCTGTGAAAGTGAAAACACGAGTGAAAAATGTTCTCTCAGTGACTCTGGGAAGTGAAGGCCGCCTCCATTTCCTGCCTGTGAAGCCTCAGAACCTGAAAGCGCCTGGGCCCCGGGCTCCTGGCCTGAGAGAGAAGCCGTGGCCTCACTGAGGGATGTGGGCAACTTTCCTGAATTCTGTGTTAACAGAGTGAAGCAAACAGAAAGGGTGGCCATTAGACATTGACACGTTAGGATTATACCAAATAATTTGGGGTTCATCAGTTCTGAGATATTTTACTCAAATATCTTCTAAGGAAGCGCTGGTGGCCCAGAGGGTGTCAGTATTCTTCTCCTGCTTCATCTGCATTGCCAGGGAGAATAACTTCCCAGAAAGAAGGCTGCTTTCTGATCTATGCATACAAGTAGACTAGAATGGGCAAACAGCAGGGTTAGCCATGGAAACTTCCTTTCTCCTTAAAACCTCAACACTGTTTCTGAAGACCTCTTCTGAAGGCCTACTCTGAAAGACATCAAAAAACCCATACTATTTTTCCTAGTCTCAACTCAATACAACACAGAATACTTCTATGAACAGATGTGTAGGGCACAAAACAATCAATGCTAGCCAGGTGTCCTGTAATTCAAATTCTGTCACTATATACCTGCAGTTAGGGTCAGACCCCGGAGGTTAAAGAATCAGTTCCACAAAACCACCCTGTACTTAGGTGCCATTCATAACTCAAACTTCCGATCAATTGGTTATAAACCAGGTTCTTAGGCCCTTCCCTCAAGTCTGGGTATAATGCCTTCCACGAACATGCATGGGTTTTCAATCCGAAAACTCTGAACCAGGTCTTTTTGGGGATTTAATAGAGGTCTCATTGCATAGGCATTGTGCACCAGATTATTGGCTCTTGGTAATCAGCTCAAACTGTACTCTGTCTCCTCACAGGACATCAGGATCTAGGGCTAAAAAGACCCCAGCCCTTTAATCATAAGAAGTGGTGATCTTTCTGGTGACCAGCTCTCATCCTGAAGCTATCTAGGGGCCACCAGGCCGAAGTTCGCTCATTAGCATACAAGAAATTCTTAGCACTCCTCTGGAGAGTCCTAGAATTTTATGAGCTCTATGCCAGAAACTAGACACAGAGACCTAATATATCTTTCTTACATCACAATGTCACACCGACACCTAAAATGATCATAGGTCCTCATATAGGTGGTACTAATGGTCCCTCTCTTTACCCTGGTAAGTGTCCTGTTTTGGATGGTACTTTCAGCCTACCTCAAGAGATACCAGAAGGGGAAGCAATAGAGAGATATGTTTGCAGAGTTATAGACAGAACATCTGGTCTTACAAAAGGAAAAGAATGATAAAGACTGGAGAGAAAGCAGGAGTAGCGGAGAAAACAATTCCCTGACAGTGTGCTGGACCACTGAGGATAGCTGTCAGTGCTAAGGACCCAGACTACATCAAGATCCCTACACCCAGGCTGAGTACTCACAGGTCTAATACAGCACATGGGCCATAGGAATTCCAGCACTATACGTGTCAGAGACAATCACAGTACACAAAAGAGTAGAGAATATTTCTTCAGTTTCTGGATACTCACTTAAGCCAGCTGTCTCCAGAACTGTTATGAGTTTGGATCTCTCCCAACCATGACTAGTATAGGCATAAAGTTAGAACTAATTTGATTTAGAAAAATTAAACAATGTGATATTTCTTACAGTCAGGTGCGGAGATAAAAAATCATTTGTGCAACATAAGCCGCTAGAAGCTTCTGTTTGAATCACTGAAGTGATTAGTAGGCAGGTGGTTGTTGAGTCCAGGACCAGGTGGCTAAATCAGAGGTCTTCTGTTCCTGCAGTAAGCATGTGAGTGAGATTGTAGTCCTCAGTGGACTAGGTTCCCTTCAGTGCCTGAGTCAAAGTAGGAAGAACAGAGGGAACTACTTGCAGAAGCACCGCAAGGTCATTAATTTATTCAGTTGATTCCGCAAGTATTTATTGACTGGCATTTACTCTTCCAAAGCTGTGATAGAGTATTTCTTACCATGCACTCATCAGCTATCCCAGGTTTCTCTCTGACAAGGACATCTTGTCTTAGACTGAAGAGTTATGTGAGGGAGAAATGCCTTAGCAGCAGAGATTTGGTAAACAAGAAAAGCGCAGAACTTCGCTACGCACATGGGTTCGGGGATTCATATCTGGGGCAGAGTTGCTAAGATAGATAAGAATCAAAGTCAAAACAAAAAAGCAAATATCTATTCACAATTAAACATTTAAAATAGCTACGATGGAAAAGTGGTCAGGAGAATCACAGATTTAATAAGTTAATTAGCCAGTTAATATCCTACCTCTTCAAAGAAGATAAGAATGTGATGGCATAAGCAGGGTAGGGCAATTAAGGAGGCAAACTGAAAAAGTGCATGCTCTCCTCATGTGTAGAGCTTTATTTATGTTATGGTAGGTAAATGTGCAAACTTGATATGGTAAGGATGGTTTCTAAGAAGGACTCTTTGGAGGAAACCATGTTGTTTAAATAAGGACATTTGAGGGCTTTATATTAAAAGCAAGGTTCATGAGTCAATGCACTAATGGAAGACTTTGAAGTCCTGCCTGCTATTTCCCACTTGAGAATCCTAAATGACAGTACAGCACAATGCAAAGTCATGAGTGATAATGAGCCATAAGAGGACACATAAGTAGCAGAGGCAATAAGAATTCATGGGGCACCTTGGACTTCCTGGTCCTGAACAGCCTTGTGGTGGGCCGGGACCTGAGATGGACTGTGATAGGTGGGCAGGAGGTGGGTAGAAGAGGGAAAATGAATTTTACCCACATCCCATGTGCCTCACTCCCACTATCCAGACCAACACCAACTGCAGCTAAAGCACGTCTTTTATCTTCATTGGTATTCTGCCAGATGCTTTGCGGAGAATATCTAATAGCAAGGACAACAATGATAATAAGCAAACATGACCCAGACCTTGAGAGGACACAATGCTGAGTATCTGTGCCAGGGTCGAGCCATCCACTTGCATGAAGAATCTTTGGAATTAGTCCCGGGTGGTTGCCCAGAAGGAAATTGGGTAGGTCCACTACCTTATTCCCTGAGTCCACCAAGGAGCCATCAAATGAAGGTGACCTGAGGCCATGATCAGCTTTGGCTGGACTCAGCCAGTGACCTTGGAGAAAGAGTCACTGACTGTGGACTATTTTCCTTCTGACAGGCTACAGGGCTCTCGGCACATGGCTGATTTAAGCCTCGCAGCTGTTGCATTAAAAATTGTTTGTGCTGTCACTAAAATCCCCTCGCTTCTGCCCCCTTCCCAAAATAATTATCAGTTACAGCACAGATATTAAAATGGTGCTTTAAAAAATTAAAACATAGTTCTAAAAAAAAAAAACAGGATCATATAAATGTAGAATTAATTGCTGTATAAGCTTCAAATTACCAAGAGGCTTTATTTTATTTCTGTCACAACAGAAAGTGCTTCATCAGGAAGAATTCATGTGGAGATCCAACCATGTCCTAGTTATTTTGTGTTTAATATGCTTGAGATGTTTAATTATTTTTGATTAATTCATTTACCATTAAACTGACCAAAGACTTAGACACATTCTGCACCGTGTGGCATACCAGTGTGTTCCCTGCATAGAATTCTTGAATGAATCAACAGAAAAGCCCAGGAATGGGGGCAGGGGTCAAAACAGATTTAGATTAAAATCCTAGCTCCATTGCTTACTAGTTATATGAATTTAGATATGAAATGTCTCAGAGCTATGGCTTCATCAGTTGTAAAGTGGGTAAAACAATGATCCTACTCCATAGGATATTAAGAGAATTAAATGAGAATATGAAGCATTTGGGACTTGTCACAGTTCAGGCAAGCACTCAATAAATGGTAATGATGATTATTCTTCTGCAGAAACACTAACCGTGTAATCTACACCAAATGTGAAATGTCTGCAGCGACTTCTTGCTTTGTGTTGCGGTGGTAGGTATACTTTCTGAGGTGACCCAGATCCCTAACCCTGGTAGCATCACCCACCTCTCAGAACTCAAAGGTGGGAGGAGTCTAATAGCTTGGATCACATTCGAACCCCTGCTTACATTTTTTGACTTATACTAAGCAACCCCAAAGAACACTGGATTTTAGTCAAACTGGTTTCTTTAGTATCTGCTGAACGCTCCCGCATTCGATTCATTTCCTTCACAGCCTTCTGTGACCACGACAGCCTTCACCGCCGCATGCCTTCCCTCTGGTTTACACTGAGAACCGCGGTCTGAAACAGAGAGCTGAGAACTTGGAGGAACCTACATATACTGAGGTGCAAAAGGACTCTGGGAAGCATTCAAGGCTCTTTTGTAAATAAGCACATTGAGTCCTGAACCTGTAAATCACTTGCTCGAGCTCACAACACAGGTAACAGCAGAAGCAGAGGACCCGAGACTCCCAAGTCCACCCAACGTTTACTTCCCTTTCTCAGTTGCCTTGCTTGCTAGTTTGATTTAATTTGGCAACTTCTTAGACAAGAATATCTTCTTTGAAGGTAGGTCTTGTGGGTAACTTACTCAGTAGGGCAGAAATGAAAGGAAAATATCTTTGACTGTCTTTACAACTCCTACGTTAAATGTCTCCAGGAAGAAAAGAGAAAGGTGATAATTAATGGATTTTACTCTGTAGCTGGCACCACACTGTTGAGCCCTTTTGTGGCCTCCTATTTTCCAGGCTTCAGTAGTCTGTATCACAAACAGGAGAAATAAGTGCCCTCTCTCACCATGATGGGAAACCCAGATATTTGCAAAATCCATCTCCCGAAATCGGTTCTGGAAATCCCACAGGGATGCCCCAAAGTGATGAAGTGAGTATCTTCAGAGCTGCAGAGTGATGTCCACCACTGTCCTCTCAGAGTGGCTATTGGAAACTACCTTTTCTCACCACTAACTTAGCTGATAGCTGATATGGTGGGCAGCCACCATAGGATGACACCTTTTTAATGTTTTCATATATTTATTCTGCCTCACTCATCAAGGTATTTTTGTTTTGTTTTGTTTTTGCATCATCTCATGTTCCAATAGAAATCTAAAAAGAAGGAACTGTAGTCTCTTGGAACAAACAAATCACACAGTTCCAACAAAGCTGGTCTCATACTCTTGGTATCCTTCTGCACATGTTGCCATATTTATTTGTTTTGATTCTTTGCAGACCAAAAATGGTCCATGTGGGCTCTGATGAATCGTGTATGGACCTGAGACTACAGCTTCATGATAGGACACCTGTTTTGTCCCTGAGAGGACACGCATCTAGGCTTCACCACTGTCGTACAGCAACTTGTCCTTCCACCTCTCCTGAGTCTCCTCTATTGTGCCACAAAAACTACTGTGGCAGGATTTGCCAACATACGGATACACCTCAATGTATAGGATTGTGTTTACACAACCTTGACCCGTTTGTGTAAAGCTTTAGAGGCAGCAAGTAGCGCTTCCTTTTTCCTATTCCAAGGCCAAGCCCAGGTTACAGAACCAGTAAAGTCTGGAAGGAGAGCCAGGAATGCGCTCTAAGCTCCAGCTCATGCTTTGGGAACTTTACGCGTTGCTTCTCAGGACTTGGGAAAGGCTCCACTCGCCATCTGCCCCACAGTCCTCTACTGCCCTCAGGCGAGTCCTCTGGAGGCTGCCCACCCAGCTTGCTTTGTTTGAGAACTCCACAGTGGTTCTTCTCTGGATGGTTCCATGGGCTCCGCAGATTCCTCCTCTCCACGAGCATCTGGCAGTGGGCCACCCCACCTCTCTCACTCTGTGACCCACCTGGATATATCACAGAGTGCCTCGTGTTGTTTTTACAGTGCAGTAAGTGACGGCTAATGTCCAGCTTCTTATGTGTTTAGGACAAACATATTCCAAAGAAATTGCATCATTTCTGATCATAGCTTATTGTGGGTGAGGGGCAAGCAAATCAAGCTATTTCTTTTTTTTAATAGCCTAACAGTAACTGATGGAAGCTGGTGTCTCTGTGCAACCTTTAGTAACATATATATTCAGCACTTTATATGCAGATCACCAAAAACAATGCAACTTGTTTACTATTTTATAGAATCTAATCCATCAAAATAGGTCACAAGGTGATATTTTAATAAATGGTGGAATGATTACCTGGAAATAAAATTTCTGGATAGACACTCAGTTATAATTCAATGTTCAAGAAGACTGGATCTTTTGACTCTGGTTTAGTCTAAATTGATATCAGACATTTATAACTTACTGAGAAGATCCCTGTGCCTTTTGCAGATCTAGAGGCCATTAGCTAAAATGCAGATTCCACCAGGGGATCCTGACATACTGGTCTCAGTGTTAAGTTTCCATAGCAAGGCTTCTCAGAATCAATACCTATGTGAATGATTACTCTGGGCAGCAGAGAACTGAGAAAGGGAAGTCCAGCAGGCGGCTCCCTCATGCCTTCTGCACTCCATGTTAGAAAAAGTCCAGCTCTTTTAATACCATGAAAGAGGTGCTCCCCTTGATAAATTTAACTCCTGCTTCCTTGTATGATTTGGAACACAATGAGTGATCATAGCCCATCCTGAGCCATCTGGTTTGGAAATCCCTGTGCATGCCAAGTGGTAGGGAGGGATGGAATTAAACAGAGATGTCTTCCATGGCTCCCCTTAAATTCTATACTAAGGAAAAAAAAAGCTTTCAAAAATGAAGGTGAACCAAAGAATATGGACAGCACTGATAAACAGCAGTGCCTCGTTATCTTTTCAATCCTGTCATTCTTGCCACTGGCTGAAGCAGTCCTGCAGGTCCTCTTTCACAATTGTTCTGGCTGCCTCTCAGCTCCAAGATGATTCAGTACATTGCCTTCTATGGTCACTTTTTACTTTAGGGAAGAGCCTGAAGTTGAATGGTGCCCGCTCTGGTGAATAAAGTGGATGAGATATAACATATTTTTATGTGACAGAATTGGTATAATGGAGACTGGCATCTCAGCCTCACTGTTTGGGACTGGTAGGCCTGCCCTTTATCCCGCAAGGAACTTCCCAGAGACCGGCATCTTGGCCAGGTCTGTTTGGGGCCCGTAGCCCCGCCTTTCACCCGCAGGAAATCTCCCAGAGACCAGCATCACGGCCTGACTCTTTGGGACCGGGAACCTCCCGGACCCGCAGAGTGGCCTGGGCTGTTTGGATTGGAAACTTTGCAGAGACCGGCATATCAGCCTGACTCTTTGGGACTGATAGGCCCGCCTGTCATCCTCAGGGAACTTCCCAGAGACCCGCATCTTGGCCAGGTCTGTTTGGGGCCCGTAGCCCCACCTTTCACCTGCAGGAAATCTCCCAGAGACCAGCATCGTGGCCAGACTCTTTGGGACCAGGAACCTCCTGGACCTGCAGAGTGGCCTGGGCTGTTTGGATTGGGAACTTTGCGGAGACTGGTGTCTCAGCCAGGTCTGTTTGGGCCCGGGAACTTTCAGAAACCAGCATTTTGGCCTGACTCTTTGGGACCTGTAGACCCACCCTTCACCCACAGGGAACCTCCTGGAGACCTGCCTGGGACAAACTACGGTGGTCTGGCCTGCCTGAGATTCCACAGGCTCTGGATTGACCATGCCCAGCATCTGCCTTACAATTTAGGGAGCCAGGAGCCCACAGAGGGGAGTTAGGACCCTATGAGGAAGCCAGGAGCCTGTGGGCAAGTCACTGGCCCTCCAGGAACTGACGTTGCAAGAAGTAATTCGACACACATGCAGAGAAAGCATTGGAACACCATGCAAAGCAAGGAAATATAGAAAAATGACAAAAGGAAAGACCAAAAGGCAGGCTCAAAGCTCTAGCCCTCCCCAAGAAAGCTTAGAAGCAGTGTACATAGAAGAAAAAAGAAGCCATACACCTGAAATGTGTGAAATGATATCAAATGAAATAAATATGCAAATAGGGAAAGCTATGGAGAAATTCAAAC
>PVJX010016999.1:0-26152 GCA_004027295.1 Dolichotis patagonum
TGGCTTTATACTATTGTGTTATGTTTGATATTATTGTAATTGAAACTATGCTCAACTATAGCAGAGTAAGAGATACGGTGTTAGATACTGTTGATGTCCAGTTGACTTAATGTAAAGTACTGTGTTGCCTATGTTGTCCTCTTCTGATCTGCTCTGTACTGCCCCCTTTTGTTTTATTCTCTTTTAAATAAAAAAAAAATTTTTAGGACTCTGCCTCAAAAAAATTGAGGATAATGGAGTTGGGGATACAGCTTTGTGGTGAAGCATTTTCTTAGCATTTTCAAGGCCTAGGGTTCAATTCCCATATATAAAACAAAGTAAAACAAAACATCCTCTCAGTACGGGTTGAAGTCTAATCTGAACTTTCAAAGTTATTTTCTACTGAGAATTCTCTGGACAAACTCAAAATTAGGTTAGTCTAATGTCCTGTGTTTTGAAGGAGGAAGAACAGGTTTTCTCATTACCTCTGCTGGGGTTCTTTAGGAATTTGCGTAGACATCCTAAGCATTTCATGTATTCATCCGTGATTTGGAACATGGTACTTAATTTGTGGGAGTTAAATATTCTGTACAATGCTTTTGATAGTTAATGTTCACAGAGTTTATTCCTTTTGATTTAAGAACAATCTCAGACATAGTGTAGCTTAAACTTTATAATGATATTTTAAATGACAAACTTCCTTCGAATAATACAAATTGGGATGAGCCTCACAAATTTTGACCCTCAATTCTGATAACTTGTAGCAAATAGTAATTATAATTATTCATTTTTCAACAGTATCAAATATTCTACTAAGCCTTGTTATGCATTGAATGAATAAACACCATCAACAGCCTTAAGAATTTGAAAGAATTGTCTTTTTCAAGATGGATAACAAAAGTTTCTTTACCCATCATCACAGTGAAAGACAGAAATGATCAAGAAAATCAACAAGAATAGAACAAAGCAGAAAAACATCATATATACTAATTGTCATGCAGAAAAGTAAGACCTGTCTGATGAGGTAGTTAGATATGAGAATTAAGGAACTTGGCTAAAGGAGGCTGGCCTACAGGAAAACACCCAATGTCACGAATGTAATGTTTGTTGAGTTAGTGTTTAAGGGACAGAAAGAAAGCTAATGTGTCCAGAGAAACATTCATTTATTTAGCCAGCCATTGGCACTTAAGAAGCACTAGAAATCAACAGAAAAGTTTCCTGCTCTCCTGGAAGATAAGTTTTCCAACAGTGAGAGGCAAACAATAAACATACACACACAAAGAAAACAGTGTATCCTAAGAATACATTGTATTCCAAAAGATGATGAATAATGTGGAAAAGCAAAACAAAGAAGGAAGCGTAGAATAAAGAGTAGAGATTAAAGTTGATCATTTAAATAATTATTAGTTATCTTACACTTGAAAATAGCATTGTTATATGGGTAGGAATTATCTTTTTTGTGCTGTTTTTGTCAACCACTGCACCCACTCTGCAGAGGTCAGAACAAATTTTTCCTATTTTTGGCCAAGAACACAATTTCTTCTCTTTTTCTTCTTTCTTTTCTTTCTTTTTTTTCTTTCCTATTTTTGAGACAGTATCTCTCTATGTTACCTGTTGCCTAGGCTGGTCTCAAACCCATGCGTGCAACCACAAATGATCTTCTTCCCTCGGACTCCTGAGTACTAGCTCTACAGGAACTCTTCTATTTCCTTTTTTAGTCCATCAGAGAAGCAAATACATGACAGTATTTTGTCATCAAGTGCCTTCTCACTTTTAGTTACATCCCCCTACTGTATTGTTTAGGAAATTTGAAATTTGAGATTGAGACCCAGCCTGGTAGAATCCATGGCCATGAAATGCCCAGGACACATGCAATGACATTCTGCCTCACTTTTGACCTTATTAAGATTTTAGCTCTTGTAGCATGCCAGTCATCAGAAACTTTACGCTGGCATGGGGCACGGGGAACTCTGGCTAGGCGTCTGACCCCATGTTCTGTTACAGAGTTGATTAATGGGAAGGGGTGTCACCTGATCCAAGCAGAGCCAATTGAGATCGTCTTCCAGCTACTTCAACTTTTGAGAAGGAACCTTTAAGATACCAGGTGCCATCAAGAGTGGGTGGTAATGTTTGTGGTAAGCAGGCTCCTATAGGAAAAGGACTCCTGGATGAGTCCAGAGATTTTTCTGAATCTTCAAATTAGGTAAATTCAACAGTATAATTGGTTATAAATTATAACTGTTTTAGCCTAAATTACCTCAGGTCAAGATTTACAGGTTCAAAAGAAGGGCGATGCAGCTGGGTTGCTCAAAGGGCCACTCTCCATGCCACTCTCTGTGCAGACGCTTATCCTCTTGTGCACTTAGCTTCAATTGTATGACTCATAATTTATTATTTATTCTCTAAAATTCCTCAAACAGCTTTTCTTTTCTTCTTCAAAACATTACCTTCCTCCTTATTGCATCTTAGGATTTCCTTGCGATTACCTTTGATATATCAACCTTTTAAATAGTAACCATGGATATGTAATTCACTTTCTATTTTATTTCATCTCTTCTATACTTTAAATAGTCTTCTCATCTAAAGAGCAAGTAAATATTCACTTGCATATTGTAGATTTGTTTTCATTTTTTATACTGATCTCTATAAAGCATTTTAAATATATATTTTTAAAATTTTTATTGGTTCATATTTGCAGTACATAATGGGACTATATCTTAATTCTTAATGTCTTAATTCTTCTTTTTTTCACATTCCTCTCCTCTCCCTTAAACCCTTCTCCCCCTTCACATTTACAAAAGCTTTGTTTCTATTTTCTTCTTCCATCATCCTTTTTAAATCCTTTTTCCAGTCTTTCTCTTCCCCTTCCCTCCTGCCTTGATCCTTTTCCCATTTGTGCTACTCTCCTGCTTCCCAATATCTATCCTCTGTTTTGTTCCTTCTTTACTCTTTGAGTTTCCCAAACAATGCAATTGTTTTTAGCCAATACCCTGCTGATGGACACACAAACTACTTCCAAATTCAACTATTACTGACTGGGCTGCTGCAAACATGGCTATGCATATAACACTGTAGTATATAATTTTAATGAATGATCTTGTCTGACCAATTATCCATCTTTATATTTACTCCTTTAAGTATGTTTCAAGAGGACAAGCTAATGATAAATTGTGTTTTGTAGCTAGCCATCCCTTTAACTGCTGATTTTATCTTCTGTAATGCTTTATTTTGAAATAATGTTGGATTTAAAAATAACCCCCAGATTTCCCTAGTCTTGTCATTTTACATAACTGTGAAATATTACCCAAGCTAGGAGATTAACATTGATGCAGTACTATTAACTAAGGACTTTACTTGAATTTCACCAGTTATCCTATTAATATTCTTTTATTATTTCAGGATTTCATTCTGGATACCTCATTGCTTTTTAGTCTTCATTTCCTAGTCTCCTTCTGGATAATATTTTCCCAGTCTTTACTGGTCTTTCACAACTCTGATACTTTTGAAGACAGCAATCACATATTTTGTAGAATGTCTCTCAATTGGGTTTATCTGGTTTTTCCCTATGAATAAATTGAAGTTGTTCCTCTGTGGCAAGAATATCTGTTTGACTCTTCTTTTCATACCACTACCCAGGAATGAGCTCCACCATAATATTATGTGGATGGCTGAACATGTGGCACTTGGTACTGAGCAGATAAAATTCACACAAGTTTATTAGTCACATGTACTCGTAGCCTAGGAGAGGAAGCTATCTTATGTCAGGAAGGGCCTCACAGTGTCACATTCTGGAAGAAAAGGAAATCAGGGACTGAGGAAGTAATCTTAGTAGTGACAAGCGCATAAAATGACTCTTGGCTTGTGGGAGGGTGATAGGTTTCTTTGAATAATTCTGTTCATTGGGAGAGGGACTGAAGCTCAGTACTCAGGCATAAGGAAGCGCCATGTTGCATTCCACACGATAAGCAAGGATCACTGGCAAGAGGACCTTTTTATATGTGAATACAGTAGTAAGGAAAACTGACAGTTTCTCCAGTCAATGTCCTCACAGTTTTCTCCATATACGAAGGCACATATATTACTGGGTTTTAGCTGTAGGACTTACATCACATTAGCATACATGTGATTCCATTACTTTCTATCATGCATCATAGTCAGGGGGCAGGTGCATGTTCTCCGTATGTTGCATTACCAGTTTATCACTTGGTTAAAGTGGTGCTGATTATTTTGTACCACTGTAATGCTGTTTTTCCTTCATTAATAAAGAATGTCATTTTAGAAATATTTTAAGGCTGAGAATGTCCTGTTCTTTCTCAGACTTTGACTCACTACATTTAAAAGTACAACAAATGTCAACTAATGATGATTTTCTATTTCTCTCATTTATTTTAAAAGTTATTAATTGGAACTTTTTTTAAGGGAGAGTTATTTTTCTCTCCCATTTATTCATTTGTTCAACTGATATCAGTAAGTGTTCATAAGTAATTATTATACTGTGAGTTATAATCAAGTCACAGCATCATTTTGTTCCTTGAATTCTTCTAGCTTTGGCTATTGGGAGTTTCTGTCAATAGTTTTATGGTCTTTTAGTATGACCTTATCCTTATGTATACCTTGCTTAACTTCTTGCACCATATGATACTCAAGTTCATCTTGCATTTTTCTTTCCCATCAGGACTCTGTATTCAAATGACTTCTGCAAGGAGTCCTGCTTGCTTTTCTTGGAAACTGACATTTTTAATCCAGTATCTTGGTGTGTGTGATTGTTATCACTGTGGTTTCATTCCTGCTAAGTCCTCTTCAGGAACAGAATGAAAAAATACATTGTATGTATATACTTGTGCTAATAGAAAGATCTATGCTCATTTCTGTGTCTACTTATATGTGTAGACACTGAAATCTAGAAGCTTACAGAAAGGCTCATTCTGACCAGGGTTTAAAAAAATTATAATATATTTACAATGTTGCTCATTCCTTGAGAGTATATGTGTAATGTATATGTGTAGAGAGTATATGTGTAGCTTTAGAATTGCCAACAAATACTCTTATAAGAAACAAATTTGTTAAGTTGTGTTTGTGTACTGTTCTTTCCATCTTTAGCCTTAGAGAATATACTTAAAATACTGTTTTTCAAAGTGTTTCCTCACTTCCTCAATGTGGTTAACATATTCTTTTGTAATATAACTCATTTAATTTATTGCTGTTTGTATTCACTTTTAAGGTGTCCCACTTCCTATATCCTAGTTGATCTTATATTGTCTACAGCCTACCACGGTATCCACAGGGAACTGGTTCTAGGGCCCCGCCATGAATTTTCCACCTAAAATCCATTAATGTTCAAGTACCTTATAATAAGTAGCGTTAAATTTACATATAATATATACACATACTTCTATAGACTACTTATAATACCTAGCACAACACAAACATTGTGTGAATAATCATTGTGCTATGTTGTTTAGGAATGATGAGAAGAAAAATGTCCATAAATTTTCAGTATAGATGCATTTTTTCCCAAGTATTTTCTATTGCTGTTTAGTTGAATCCATGGACCCAGGACAGGCAGATACACAGCCCACTGAATTTATTTTTTTAGGTGTGGGAAACAAGACTGTGATTCAGTGAGTCAGAGCTATACAGGAACATATAGTCAGAGACTTGTCATTCTTTCTTCATCGCTTTTATCCTGTTCCCATTTCTGATTTCTTTCTACTTCTTTGTTATCATTCTTCTGTGTGCATAACCAATCACTTGTGTATGGGTTAATCTCATTCATATTTGTTTCACAAAAAGAGAATATACATATTTTTACATGCTTTTCTTTCATGAATAATGCACACTCCTTTTTATTTTGTATTTTTCATTTAATGACATTCCTGGATATCACTCCCTACTGTTTCATAGAGATTTTCAACATTCTCTTTCACAGGTGCATCAAATAACATTATGTGGCTGTGCTATAGTTTGTGAATCACTCACTCATATGGGCTTGTAAATTGTTTACAATATTTTGAAATCATACACAATAATAATATACAATGCTTCAGTGAATATCTGTGGGCGCAAATATTTTCCAGTGGTGAATATATCACTGGATGGTATATTCCGGGTAGTGGAATTATTCTCTTGGTAAACATGGCACTTCTGTTGTGCCAGGTTATTTCCATTCCTTGGCTTTGTGATCTCTGGATCCACTTTTTTGATATCACTAAACCAGAAATCTGACTCTAAAGTGTAGCAGCTATGGTATAAGCAGTTTAAACCATACAAATCATGACCCTGTCCAGGGTCTTCACACTAGGCTCCTGGGAGCAGCCCTGAGGGAGTCTCCTGCTGCCCACCAATAGCCAGTTGGGTCCACCATTGAATTCATAGCCCACTGCCACCAATAGAGATATGTCTATGTTGCTAAAAAGCCCCACCACCTCACAGATGAGTTCTGGTGGCCCAGCTCTGCTACTCTTCTGCCTTCCAGTGTACCTGCTCACCTGACTGCCTGACTCAAGTGATCAGTGCCATTACTTGTCACTTTCCTAATTCTACATTTTATTTGTACTAGCATTTTATGAGAGTGAATTTCCTCACAGTCTCACTAACAGAACATGTCTCATGCCCTAAAATTTTGCTTATGTGGTACACAAGAAATGACATATCAGGGTTGGTTTCACATATATTTGTTGAATTGTTACTAAGGTTTAATATCAATTCTTTGAGTAATGTATAGGATATTATCTGTTTGTCTGAGATATGTGCTTCCAGTATATTATCTGAGTTTATCAGTTACCTTTTAATTCATTTATGATTCATATTTTGCTTTCTTTTTGTTTATTCTATTGTAGTCAACTTTCTTATCCTTTTCTTTCATCGCCCTTAGAATTCTAGTGGTAGATAGAAAGCCTTTCCCCACATTAAGGTTAAAGAAAGATTCTGCCACATTTCCTTGAAGAATCTTTATGGTATGAAATTTATTTAGATCCTTATGCCATTTTAGTCTTCTGTCTGGTATGTTATGAGTATTTATTTTAAATTTTTCCAAATGTCTTAGTTACTACAGCACTATTTAATGACCATTTTTTATCCCAGCTATTTTTACATTACCATTATCATATAGTAATTTCCATACGCACTTAGTCTTATTTCTGTTTTTTTATTCTGTTCCACTGGAATATTAGTCTAAGTTTTATAATATGCTTTAATATCTGGTATCATAATTCTCCTTTCAAATGTTTACATTTGCTATTATTTCCTAGTCATTCATATATATATATATATATATATATATATATATGTAATTTGCTATCAAAATATGAGAGTCAATAAAATCTTCGTAGATTTCTGAAACTGCATTTATGCAGTTTATGGAGAGATGGTGTATTTTCAAATTTGAGTTGGTCTTTGCCCTATCCTTTCCAAAGTGTCAAGGTTGCTTCTTTCATACTCTTTACCTTTGCTTTTATCCAGAAGCTGTGTGCTTCAAAGCCTGTGCTTCTTTATTATCCCTTTTTTGTGCTATTAACATATTAATTCACATATTAATGGAATTTATTTGATAATTGTATGCAAGTATACAGCATTGCACTAAACATATCCAACCAGTAGTTTTTTACACTCAACCTACTACATGCATACCTTGGGCTTTACACTGATAACCACTATTCTAATGACTTCCTTCCTTCCTTCCTTCCTTCCTTTTTTCTTTCCTCCTTCCTTCCTCCCTTTATTACATTTTCACGCATGAAAGAGAACATGAAATTTTAAATTGGACATTTTGTTGGAGTCCCTTCCTTATATCGCAGACATGTTTTTACTCTTCTGGGCCATATTTTTTGGTATTCCAAAGTTATTCCAAGGCTAGTATTTTTGGTTATAGTTTGAAGCCCACATTAAGTCCCTCACAATATTATTTCCACTATATTTGCAGCATTTTTGGTGTGTCTTTGCTTGCCACAGAACTGAGCAATGGCATTGTGATAGATCATGTGCTAGAATTTCATGCTTGCTCTGTCTTAGTTACTTTGCACTAGTTGCTGAGACAAAATACCTGATGCCCAAAGTTGGGAAAGGAAAGGTTTATTTCTTACAGTTTTTGGAGGTTTCAGTCCATACTCAGTTGGCTCCAAGGCAGGGTGACATGGCAGGGCCGCAGTTCATGGCGGCTGCAAATAGCAAGTCAGAAACCGGCAAGAGAGACACACCTTCTTGCTGCCATTACATCACATCCTGGCTCCACCCCTAGGAGGATGTAGCACTGACACCACCAATCCAAGCACTAGACAATGAACCAATCACAAATGCACAATGCAAATACAGGAGGCCTGGGGGCCACTGACATAAACCATGACACTCTCTTTTACTCTCAATTATTTTGAAGTTTAGGCATTTTCCATTTTCAATTAATAATGTGGGTGTGAATTTTATGAAGATTTTCATTTTCACTTGTATGAACATGAGGAAGGGCTCGATATGTCTTCTGTTAAATTATTGCTGATTTATAATGGAATTTTATTGCACACATGTGTATATATATCCACAAACTTGCTTATGCACACCCTTGAGTCACTTTCCATCCTATGCCCATAGGAAAGGACAGCTGAGTTGACTATCCAATTCACCAAATATTACTCAAGAAATATATTCTCTACTGCTAATATTGGTGGCTGTTTTACATTTTCCTGGAAAACAGAAACAAAATAATATTTGTAAAGTCATAAAAGGGAATATGTTAGATTGGCTTACAGGATCAGAGGCTCACAGTCCCAAAATGGATGTCTGAAAGCTGGAGAACTAAATTAGCAGTATTTGCTTAGTCAGAGAAGATGGAAACTTTGGAAAGAAAGGAACAAACGATGTAACCCCAATCCAAAGCTGAAGGACTGGAAGCTCAGCAAGAATATGTCAGTAACAACCTTCTTATAACACCTATTCTGTATTCATTCTGCCTTTAGTGAACACCTCAGAGGAACTTAACATTTATGTGGACGGATAACCCACACTTTCATCCCTGAAGTGTCCAAGTCATTTGTCATTCTACCTGGATTGGATTGTAATTTCACTGTGACATTATTAATAGGGGATAATAATTCTAAGATGCCTTAAGGGATCCTCCACACACAAGACATTCTCTTCCTTTTCTCCATTGTGAAGTGGTGGTCCACTTCACCCATTATAGTCTGCATTAATCCCCCCTCACACTCCCACACCCCAACACTACAGTTCCCTTCTTAACATGGAGATCCAGAGGCATGGGGTGCTCACAGTGGCTGCCTGAAGACTATCTTAACTTCTTGTTGAATGGAGCGGATGCTGTGCCTCCTTGTGGAAGCATCCTTGGAGCGAAGTCTTCTAGGTCAAGTGTGTTAATTACTTTTCTCATTGCTGAGACCCAATTCCCAAAACCCACAGCTCAAAGGAAGAACAGTTTGCTTTTGTTCACAGTTTGGAGAGGTTTCATTCTATAGTTGGCTGGCACACAAGCAGAGCAGCATGCAAAGGGACATGGAAGAGGAGGCTTGCTTACAGCATGGCAGGAAGGAAGCAGAAAGAAAGACTGAAGGAAGAAGGAGAAAGGAATATGTGCTTCTAAGCTGTGCCTCCACTGAGTCACCTCCAAACTGGCTTCACATCCAAGCGTCATGTTTATGTATAAGTTCATCAATAAACTAGCCCACTGATGAATATCACTCTTCTATGAAGCAATATTCTCCCCAAAGGCCCACCTATAAGTTCATGAGGGTTTGAGGAACATCTAGATAAGAAACTTAACACCAAGCGAGCCTAAGGTTACTCGAGCAGGAAGTAAAAATTTTGCTAGAAGTAGATGTACTGATGTGTAGTATCATCACCATTTCCATTCCATTTACCCTAGACCTGTGAATCCTGGCTATAGGAAAAACTACCACATATTGGACACTGATTTTGAGCATAAAAGCTTTTATAATTATCTTCTCCAAGCTTTGTAAACTACTACCAGAGCTGGTGAGTTGATACACCCCTAAGGTAGGACAGTGAAGGTGTTTCTTTAGCTTTGATAGGTGAAAGCAAATTACTTCTGGACTTTATAGATAAGAATGGCAGGGGGAGGCATTTGCTAGAACAATAGCTATAAACCAAGTACCATAGATGTGTTAATTTGCTCAAAGAAAGCACATCAGGAATAAACAGCTGTAGTAAGAATCACTATTAGACTAAGCTTATAATAATTCATGTGTTTTCCCAAGATATATTCATTTTCTGTACAGGTCAAATAGTTAAATGGGGATATGTTGAGAATAATCACTCCTGTGTTTTCCAAGTCTTTGATGGTGGCATTAATTTTTGCTGGATGATACTCTGTTTTACTATTTTTCCAGGTTGAATAGGCTTTAATGGATTACATTTGAACTTTCCCACCTTGATAATTGTTACTTCATAGATTAGGATAAAAGTGCAGAGATTATGCCAAATGCTAACATTATCCATCCCTGTTATACCCTCTGGAGATGGAGAAATGACTGTAGGATTGTTCATTTGCTCAATGTGATTTGGACCTTGACCAAGATACCATTGATGACCTGACCTCCATAAGACTCTACTATGACTGGAGGGCCACGATAATGTTTGTGTATCTCAGAATCAACATCAGTTCAGACCCAGGGTCTATTAGTCCAAGAAAAGTCTGATTATTTCTTTTTCTTCAAAGCACAGTTACTATGCTAAAAGTCTACATGAGTGAGAATTCCCTGTTTAGTGCCCACATCTTGTCCTATGTGTCACAAATGCTGCTCATGGTGCTACAAACTTTAATGTTTGGCCAGTTCGGTTTGGTCTTGCTTTGGTCCAGTTCTTCCTTGCTTTTACCTGTCCTTTCTTTTTGGAGTGGCAATGTTTATCCTGTATCATTGTACCATGGAAGTGTGTAACATTTTTTTTTAATTTTAGAGGCACTTACAGCCAAGGGTCTGCCTTAAGTCTCAAAGGAGACTTTGGATCTGGACTTCTGAGCAGTTCTGGAAGTATATAAGATATGGTACCTCCTACAGATGGACTGGCTGGAAATATTATGCCTTGTGAAATGGACATGAGCCTCTGAGAACCAATGATATAATGTTATGATTTGGATCTAACCTGTTTCCAGAAGCTCAGGTGTTAAATGCTTCATCTCCACTTGATGGCGCTATTGGGAAGTGCTGTAAACTTCAGGAGGTAGGGCCCATTTGTAGAAAGTGGGTCACTTGCATGTGTCATTGAATTGTATATGAGAAGCATGCCTCCCTCTTTTACTTCAGGTTGCCATGAGGAGAACGGCTTTGCTCTACTTTGCATTCCCTGCAATGAATTTTGGCTTTGGCACAGATCCAGAAACAGTGCAGTGAAACATTCACGGACTGAGATCTCTGAAAATGTGAGCCCAAATAAAACTCTTCCTCTTTTTTAAATGTTTGCTTCAGATACTTTGGCACAGTTGCAGAAATCTGAACCACAGAGTTGCAACAAGAGACAGGGGAGGTCTTCTTAGTATTTCTGTATATTCATCACCCTATTGCAGATTTATGAAGATGGACCAAAATGCAATAGCTGTATGGTCCAGCTTATTTCACAGGGTGTGATGAGTAATGAGCTGAAGTTGTCCAGGTCCTAATGGATCTCCAAAGAGATCTTTTGGTTTCATTGTTCCTGCTGCCTTCTTGAGTGAGCACAAAAACATACTGATGGCAAAGATGAGGGTTTTACTCTTTCAGTCTCTTCATATTTTGATATTCAGTGTACAGGAGCCAAATTGAAATCTTTCTGAAGCCATGATTGATGGTCTTTAGATCCTTCCCACCCAGGACTCTTCCTCTTGGTAGGACTATGTAGAGTAGAGAGAAGGTGAAACAGCATGATGATATGCTAGAATCTGAGGCCAGAAAGGTCTTATTAGTCTTTCAAAGGTAGTTAATGTTGAATGGTAATTTCTATGTGGCTATTCTATCAGTTCTAATCACGTTGAAGACTCCAGCATCCTACAGAGTTGATTATGGCAAATAGACGATGAAGGATGCAGCTGATGAGTTTATGTACTGGCTATTATTACATGGAAGAAGAACATAAACATCAATACTGGGAAGGATCAGAAGAGAATATACAATGGAGAAGAGAATGCACAATGTTAAATTTTTATAAGAAGGCATTGATAGATAAGATATGGAATGAAGATTGAGGGGAAAGGGTTCTTTCCTTCCTTTTTGTCATCGATCCTCCTGGGTTTTATTAAAATCTGCTACCTCTCAGATATGCCACCTTCTCTTTTCACTATAGGAGTCAAAAACTGAGGATCCTAGATTTAAGACTGAGTGCAGACTGCAGACCCACATACTCTGAGACCAAGGCTACATTCTCTACCTGAATTCCATCTTGTGTTTACTGTCATTGCTCTATTATGAAAATAGATGAAGGACGATACAGCGTTAAATGCTTCAGATTTCTAAATTTGGAGTCTGAGCCTCCGTCATCCAGGGAAGGCATGAAATTTTTAGTTGATCTTTCCCTCTATGCTACCTTGAGAATAGCCATTTTTTTTCCTTGACAGTAAAATTGAGCAAGGCTTTCAATCCTTGCGCCTCTGCTACAGAGATCTGACTTGAAATCTTGCTTGATTTCCTGAATCTGTTATGCATTGATATTCTAGGAATAAACTGAGTGTATCTCCTTGAAGTCACCAACCTTTTGGTTCACATGATCCACTTGGACAAGCTTAGCCTGTCTAAAATCTCTTTTAAATCTTGTAAGGGGGTAAGCATCAGAACTTTTCTCATTCTTTTTGAATTTTTGAATGGGTGAACCATCTCCAAGATTTCATCTTGTCTTTACTCTGCCTAACAATTCAACTGCATAAACTGCTTGGTTGAAGGATTAGGGAGGAACCTAGGTTCTCTGAACATGTCATTATTAAGACAGGAGAGCAACTATTCATGAATACTCTTAAACTCCTTATAACCTCTTTCTCCTTCTTCCTCAGAATGGGCATTTCTGAAAGTTTGAAATTAGTCAAGTTAGGAGTGTCTTCCTCTAGGGGAAGAGAAAGATTCAATTAGAAAAATAAGCTATATTATTCAGCCAGTCAGTTGACCATGTGCGGGCATCGTGATCAGTTCATAAGTATATTAGTGGAAAAGGAAACAGTCCTTACCTTGTCATTCATAGACTTCTAGAAAAGATGAGGGTGTGACCAGATAGAAAAAGTTTTTATGCTGTGCCACTTACTGATACACATACTCAGGAACTGATAGCAATAGTTAATATTGTCAAATCATTTTGTGCCTGTGATTTCCCCAAGGTTTAAACCCCAAATGAAGAAATTATTATGTAGGAATTTGTCAAAGGAAATCTTTAGTTGGCCATTTTCCCAGAACCATATGCAAAAAAAACCAGTGAAATTAAATTCCCAATCGAGGACATTGTAAGAACTACATGGGTTGCATTTTTCACTTATTCTGTCCCACAATCCTGTATAATTGATATTGCAGATATTCTAAAGGGTAAAAACTGTACTTTGGAGTGAGAAAGTAACTTTCTGAGGGTCAAAAATCTGAGTATGATTTTTAAATCCCACATTGTTAACTACTATCACAATTAAAGTGCAAAATAAGTTTTATACTATTTCCTCCAAATAAGACTTAACCAGACAATAAGACCTAGAATAGTTTTTCAGGATGCTTGTTAAAAAGCCCTACTGCAAACTTAAGCCCCAGATAAGATTGTCAGTCAGATGGATGCATTCTACATATCCATTGAAACATGTAAGAGATGTATTAAATTGTAAAATGATAATAACATATGACTAAGTTTCCATAAAATAATATCATTGAAATTAATATTTAACATGAGTAGCAATATAAGTTAAAATTAAGTATGTGTGAGTACTCAACCAGGTGTCTTTGGATGAGAGGTTAGCACCTATACAAACAGATAAACTCCAGATTTATTTCCAAATGACAAATAGAAATACAGACACTGCACGGATAACACACACACTTGATAGTAAATGGATGTAGGTGTGTCTAATAGGAATCTTCATAATTCTGTGTGTCATAAATAAATAAATATTTTATGAATTTTGGCAGCTGTAATTTTTCATCTTTTTTATGTGGACCATCATTCTTAACTGTGATAAATTTTGTTATCACTCCTTTCAAGTAAGTGTTCAATTAACATTTGATTCAATGAAACTTTGTGAAGCCTAGCATACAAAGAGTTGTGAGCTGGGTGAAAAATTCGTAGCATAAAATCACTGATGGCTGTGTTGCCCACTTAGTATGAGCAGGCTACATGGACAAGAAGTACTCATTTAAGGAGAACTCTTGCTGGACATGGGAGTTTGAGGCCAATGTTTCTATAGAAAATGATTTTGCAAGAAATTCAGGTCAGAATTAGGGGATTGAAGAGTTATGAAGAGACCTTTCACCACAGTTGAAATCTAAATGTACATTTTTGTATATGAATAAATTAATAAATGTAGATTGTTGCATGTGAGTAAATGTAGACTATTGTATATGAAAAGATAAGCTATCCCTTGAAAATAAACCTTATTGCATCTTATGGATAAAAATTTGTACTTTATGGCCTGATCTTATTTTCAGAGAAATACAGTAGAGCCAAAGTTGCTTAAAATTCAGGACTCCTTGCCCTGATAAATCCTCATTCTTCAGAAATATCTTTTTTTTTCTTTCTAAAGAGTTCTTCCACCTCAATTGAATTCATTGTGCCTGTCTTTCTGTGGGCTTTCTAATAGAGATTTCAGTTTCTAAGAGACTTCACTGCCTTTTCTCTGAGCCCTCAGGACACCTTCCTATGGTTTGCATAGCTCAGTAAAATTCAGAAATCTTGGGAATATTCTGAGCACTTTCAGACTGTTTTGGAGAATGTCTCAGGCACACTGCAGCAATTAGACATAATTATTTGCCTTGTAATAGATTCTACTCTCTCTACTCTCATCCTAGCCTTAAGTCCCTGGTCCCACTAGTGTGCTTAGCTTTACCTACAATCATGTTACAGTGCCACCAGTTATAAGTCTTCTGTCACTCTTACCAGCCTTGACAGAGCTGAAGCATATTATTTATCCTTTCTGTGTCCATTGCTACAAACCATGAAGTTCTCATGGCAATATCAACTGACAGAAGTTTGGTAAAGTGCAAGTACAACCACAGGTGATGCTGCAGGAAGAACTGGATCACTTGTTCTCTGTGATTTTCACCATACAAAGAGTTGTTTAAAGGTTGATGTGTGGCCTTTAAGGAATTCATTCTTTTTGCTTAAAGGCCAGTTTGCTACTGTTCTAGAAAACTGGTGTCAGAAAGAGTGGATGTGTAACTGACCTCTGTCAAAGAATATTTAAGAAAATAAAGGAGTTTTAGAAGTCTAATAGGTCTCTTGTTTATTGCCCTCCACAACCATGTTCTTGCTACTGACCACAGTGTTGGGTATGTAAGGTGCTCTGACCCAATGTATACTGCTTCCTTGTCTACAAGGGATTTTTTTACTCATGAGTACTTGACACAAGTAAGGACATTTGAAATCTTTGTTGGATGTATTTTGTGGAACAAGTAGTGGTTATTGAAGCCAATAATTCTACTCACTGAAGTACTTTAAACTTCTTGCATTTATCAGTGTCTTAGGTTGCTTTTAATCATCTGCAATTCAAAGGGGAAAAAACTATACCCAATATCCACTTGCATCTTCAGCAGTTTGTTGCTCACTTCCTTTCTCAGATATCTCAGAACTGTGGGGCTCAGTTCTTCCTTATTTTACCAATATTCACCAATAATCTTTTACTAACCACATATCCTTATGCCTGCATACTGAGTGCATGCTAAAAGGCAAATAAAACAAGTTCCCTGCATCAACTCACAAAGAGTAAAAATATTCCTGTGATTTATCTGTCTCTCTACACTTTGTTAGGACATTTTAGACTGCTATTCACTCTCCTGCCTTAAATATTATTTCTGTTTTCCATTACATACTCTTCAATCCATGCTGGCCTTTATGCTGTTGGATTGCTCTTTGACACAGGTCAGGATCTAAAAATTACCTCCTCAGAGAGGATTTGTCTTCTTTCTCTTACATTCCCTACTTCCCTTACTTTACCATGAGCTGCTCTCTCTTAATGCATCATGTATATTTCCCTCATATATGTTGTCTATATAAACAGAGATACCTTGATTTTGGAGTTACAGTTTGGATCAGTCAGTATGAAACAACATTAATATATTTGGAAGAGAAGACAATGGGAAAGACCTGACTATTTCCTCCCCTGATCACTCCCACTATGGTTCACTGGAACTAGCACTGACACCAAAAACTCAGGTGAAAACTAGAACACTAAGCAAAGGGACAACTAGGAATATTGTTTTAATTTTTTTATTGTAAATAGAATAAAATAAAACAAAACAGTACAGAACAAAATAGATCAGAACAAAACACAGGATTTCAAAACAAGACAATAATGAATCAACAGTGGCTACTAAAATATCTCTTGTTTTCTTTGAAATAGATGTCCATATTATCACACACAAAGAATTCAAATGTGACAAAATAGTATAAAATTGATCAGAACAAAAGAAAGCATTACAAGTCTTCAAAACCAAAAAACAGGAAAATCAACAATGGCTAACATAATGTCTCTTGTTCTCTTCAAAATAGCTGTCTATACTTTTACACATATTGAAATTAAATAATACAAAACAGACTAAAACCAATCAAAACAAATAATGAAAACATTACTTGACTTCACAACAAGATGATAGGAAATCAGTAATTACTACTGCAATGACTCCTTTTCTTCAAAGTAGCTGTTCATATCATCACATGTAGTAAAATCAATTCTTGTAGACTTATAGGAGAAGTTCTAGGCATGTATAAATATATAGATGTACAACTATCCTTTCTGTATTAGAGGGAAAAACAAAACAAAACAAATTATAAGAAAAACAAGAAACAAAAGAGACAAATAAATAACAATAACAAACAACCCAAAACAATAACAACATAGGGTTTCAAAACAAGGTGGTTGGAACATAATAAATATTGTTATTTTGCATAGTTATCTTCCAAAGAGTTGCTCAAATTATCAGATATAAACATGAAAAATTGATCTAATCCTATGTATGTTAACTGTTTTGTTCCAAGAACTAATAGAATTAGTTGCGCAATCAACTTAGCTATCTTAAACATGTATATACCTATTTATAACTTTTTACATTTCTCTGAGTTCTTTTCTCCTTTTCCTTGAGTTATTTTTTGCCCTTCGAGCTGTTACTTACCCTTTCACAATGTTTATTGAAGATTTTGTGCCTTATTTAGTTTTTCAGTTTCTTACTCTAGGGAGACAATACAGTATTTACACATGCGAGTTTGATTTATTTCACTTAGAAGTATGGTCTCAAGTCGCATCCGTTTACCTATAAAAGCCTGAGTATGGTACTTCTTTATAGCTGAGTAGTACTCCATTCTAGAAAAATAACACATCTTTTTTTATTCATTCCTCAGTTGATGGGAATTTGTGTTGTTTTCAAAATGTGACTATTACAATTTGTGCTGCTATAAACATGGGTGCACATACAACACTGTGGTATGATGTTTTTAGTTCTTTTGAGAATATACCCAAAAATGGAACAGCTGGCTCAAATGGGACTTCCAATCCCAGCTTTTTGAAGAAACTCCTGACTGATTTCCACAGTGGTTGTACCAGTCTATACTCACACTAAAAGTGCAGAGAAGTTCCTTTTTCATAACAGCCTCGGCAGCATTGGTTATTGGTGGTTTACTAGACCCTGGCCATTCTGATGTTTTTTAATGCTTTATATGTTCTGGATAGAAGTCTTTTGTCTGAGGGACAGTTGACTAGGATTTTTTCCAAATTTGTGCGTTTTCTTTTCACTTTGTTGGAGATTTCTTTTGACATGCAAAAACTTTTTAATAAGTCAAGATCCCAGTTGTTCATTCTGGGAAGTATTTCCTGTGCAGTTTGATTTTTGTTCACAAATTATCTGCCTACCCCTAAGTCTTCAAGATTTCTACCTACTTTGTCTTCCAACAGATTTAGTGTTTCTGTTTTAATATTTAGATCCACTTTGACTTAATTTCAGGAATCATGATAGACATGGTTCTAATTTTAGTTTTCAGCACATGGAAAGCCAGTTTTTCCAGCACCACTTATTAAAGAGACTATCTTTCTTCCAATGAATATGGTTGGCATCTTTGTCAAAGATACATTAGCTGAGTGTGTTTATAGTCAGGGTTGTATCATCTAATCTATTCCATTGACCCTCAGGTCTGTTTTTATTCCAGTGATATGCTGGTTTTATCACAATAGCTTTGTAGTATAACTTCAAGTCAGGAATTGTGATGCCTCCTGTCTTGCCTTGATTGCCGAGAATTACCTTTGCTATTCTAGGTCACTTCTGGTTCCAGATGAATGTTAGGAATGATTTCTCTAGATTGGTGGGGTATGTAAATGGTATTTTGATTGAACTGTATTAGCTCTGTATAACAATTTTGGGAGAATGGCCATTTTCACAATGTTTGTTTTCCCTATCCATGAACAAGGAATTTCTTTCCATTTTCTGAGATCATATTCAATTTTGTTTTTCAGAATATTGTAGTTTTCACTTAATAGATTTCTTTACTTCCTTTGTTAGACTGATTCCTAAGTATTTCATTTTTTTAGAATGCTATTGTGAATAGTGTGGCTTCTCTCATTTCTCACTCAGGGAATTTGTTGTTTGTGTGGAGGAATGCTATGATTTTTGAGTGGTGACTTTGTATCCAGCTACATTACTGAATATATTTATTTATACTTAGAAGTCTTTCAATGGAGTTTTGGGGGTCTTCTATGTAAATTACCATGTCATCTGAAAATAATGATTTGATTTCTTATTGTCCTGTCCTTATTCTTTTTATTTCTCTCTCTTATCTAATTGTTCTGGCTAATATTTTAACACTATACTGAATAGGAGTGGTGATAATGGACAGAGTTATCTTGTTTCTAATTTTTGAGTAAAAGCTTTTGGTTGTTGACCATTTAATATGATTCTGGCTGTTGGTTTGTCATAATTGGCTTTTATCAGATTGAAGTATAGATCATCTCTTCTGATTTTCTGTAGGGTTCTTACCATAAATGAGTGTTGGGCCTTACCAAAAGCTTTTTCTGCATCTATTGAAATGATCATGTGATTCTTATCTTTGGCTCTATTGATACCCTATATTATCTTTATTGATTTGCATATGTTGAACCATCCCTGAATTACTGGGATGAATCCAACTGCATCATGGTGTATCATCTTCTTAATGATCTGTGGCATTCTATTTGCCAGTATTTTATTGAGAATTTTTACATCTATGTTCATTAGGGAGATTGGCCTGTAGTTTTCTTCTTGTATTGGGTCTTTCTCTGATTTTGATATTAGGCTAATACTTGCTTCCAGGAATGAGTTAGGGATAATTTCTTCCCTTTCAATTTCCTTGAAGATTTTGAGGAGTGTTGGTATTAAGCCTTCCTTGAATTTCTTGTAGAATTCCACAGTGAATCAGTCAGGACCTGGGTTTTTCTCAGTTGGTAAGATTTTAATTAAATTTTCAATTTAATTAATTGAAACTGTGTTATTCAGAAGTTTGACATAATTCTTGACACAGCTTTGGTAATTCCTATTTTTCTAAGAATCTGTCAATTTCTTCTGTTTTATCAAACCTATGAGATTAAAGGTTTTAGAAACAGGTATTGATGTTCTTCTGTATTTCCTCAGGATCTGTAGTGATTTCACTCTTTTCATTCCTTATTGCATGAATTTGAATTTTTTCTTTCCTTTTTTAAAATAAGGTTGGCTAGGGACTTATCAATTTTATTATTCTTTCAAAGAATCATCTCTTTAATTTGTTAATTTTTTTATTTTTTAGTCTCTATTGCATTAATTTTCTGACTTTTTTTGGCTTTGGGCTTGACTTGCTCTTCTTTTTCTAGATTTTTGAGGTGTAGTATCTGGTTGTTTATTTGTGTTTGTTCCATTTTCCTGATGTGGGAATATACTGCAATAAATTTCTGTCTGAGGACTGCTTTTGTTACATCCCACAGGTTCTGGTAAGTCTTACTTGTATTTTCATTTGCTTATAGATTTTTTAAATTTCTTATTCAATTTCCTCTGTGATTCGTTGATTATTCAGGAGTATATTATTCAATTTCCATGTGTTTATGGAGTTTTTGCAGTTTCTTTTGTCATTAATTTCTAGTTTCATAGCAATATGATCGGATAAAATGCATGGGATAATTTCAATTCTTTTGCACTTACTTAATCATGTTCTATGGGCTAGTATATGGTCTAATTTATAAAATGTCCCATGTGCTGCGGAGAAGAATGTATATTCTGATATTATCGTTGGGTGGCACACTGTACACATCTACTAAGTCCTTTGTTTTTTTTTTGGTGCCAGGGATTGAACTCACAACTTTGCGTTTGCCAAGCAGGCACTTACATTGCTGAGCTAAACACCATCCCACTAAGTCCATTTGTTCACAAGTTTGATTCAGTTTTGTTATTTATTTGCTGATTTTTCTGTCTCTTTGTGATCTCTGATTGATCTGTCTCTTTGTGACAATGGAGTGGTAAGCTCTCCCAATATAAATGTTTTAGTGCTTATTTGATTTTTCATTTCTATTAATATTTATTTTATATTACTGGGTGCCCCTGTATTTCGTGCATATATATTTAAGATTTTTATCTCTTCTTCTTGAAGTTCTCTCCTAACTACTATGTAGTGGCTTTCTTTATCTCTTCTGGTCATTCATTCTTCATCTTATGTTTGCATTATCTCCAAAAGAATAGCTACACCTGCTTTTTTGGGGGAGGGTCCCTATTGCATGAAGTATTGTTATCCATGCTTTGACTTTCAGTCTATGAATTTCCTTTTGGATTAGATGGGTTTCTTGTAGACAGCATATGGTTGGATGTTGTTTCTTGATCCATTCTGCCAGTCTGTTTCTTTTAATTGGTGAATTGAGTCTACTTACATTAATGGTTATAAGTGGCATATATTGGCTAATTTTTGTCATGTTATCTTTCTTTTGTTGGTTCTTTCACTTTTCCCTCTGCTTAACTGTTTGCACTCCTTGATAGTTTCTTTCTGTTTGTGTTCTTGAAGTCATAGTTATGTTTATGTCTGTGTAGAATATCTTTCAGTATGCTTTGAAGAATTGGCTTGGTGGTCATGAAGTTCTTCAGCTGCTCTTTGTCATGGCAGTATCTTATTTCTCCATCAAATTTGAAGCACAGCTTTTTTAAATTTTATTTTAAAGAGGATAAAATTAAACACAAAAAAAACAGAACAGAACGGGACATAAGAAAGCATAGATTTCAAAGCTAGACAACCAGAGATCTTCACTATCTGTTGTATTGTCTCTTGTTTTCTTCAAAATGGTTGTCCATATCTTTGCATATGGGGAGTTCATACTAAGCAACATAGCCAATCTTTTCACAAGATGTCCAGTTCACAGGCTCCCACTTGCTAAGTGGGGTTAGGGGGTGGACACAGGATGGGGGACAGGAAAACATGAGATTTTTGATTCTCAGCCCATGCACCTGCAGGCTCACAACCACCCCCCAGAGAGGGGAGGAGCTCCTTGTTCTCCCGGCACCCCGAGTCAACCTCGTGCTGGTCCTGAGGCGCCAGGGTCTCTCTCCTGGGAGCCGCCAAATGTCTGCCACACTCACAGCTGCCCCTCAGAGGAGGGGGGAGCTTCTTGTTCTCCCAGCACCCCTAGTCACTGCATGGTGCAGGTCCTGAGGAGGAACCAGGGTCTGTCTCCTGCGGGCCGCCAAATGTCTGCCACACACACAGCCACCCCCTAGAGAGGGAAGGAGCTTCTTATTCTCCTGGAACCCCGAGTCACCTCATGTTACAGGTCCCAAGGCACCAGAGTCTCTCTCCTGTGGGCCGCCAAATGTGTGCCATACTCACAGCCGCCCCCCAGAGGGGAGGTGGAGCTCTGCATTCTCCCAGCACCCCAAGTCACGTCATACTGCGGGTCCCGAGGCACCAGGGCCTCTCTCCTGCGGGACGCTGAAAGTCTGCCACACTCACCTGCTATTTCTTTCTGATGAATTAACCATTACATTTCCAAAGTTCTGAAATGCCCAACAGACCACAGAAAGAATTCTCTTTAGGCTCCTGTTTGAAACCAGCAGCTATAACAATCTGCTGGTCTTGCTTCAGGGCCATGAAGGACAGTTTTGCAAGGTACGTCAATCTGGGTTGGAAGTCATTATTCATTAGGATTTGAAATACTTCATCCTCTTCTTGACATCATTGTTTGTGTTGAGTATTCTACTGTGATTCTGATGGGCTTTCTTTTATAGGTGATCTTTCTCTTCTAACAGCTTTTAATAGTCTGTTCTTTTTTCAATTACTGGAATTTTGATTATGTCTGGGTGTAGATTTATTTTGGTTTTGGCTAACTGGAGTTCTATATGCTTCACTTATTTGTCAGTTTCCTTTCCCATGTTTGGGAAATTTTCAGCTATTACTTCTGTAAATAGTCTTTTGATATCAATTGTGTTGCCACCTTGTTTTTCATCAACACCTATCAACCTTATATTGTTTTTTTCTTTATATCATCTTGCAACTTTTGAATTATTATTTCCTGATTCTTTGTTATTTTAAAAAAATTCTTTCCTTTTCACTAGTTGAAATCTTGTCTTTGAGGTCTGAAAGTCTATCTTCACTTTCACTGGGATGGTTTTGCCAGCTTTGATGGAATTTTTCATTTCCTGGATATCTTTTTGAATCTATTCCATGCATTCTTTTTCTTTCTTACATTGTTCATTGAAGGTTTCCATCTTTTTGCAGTGCTCCTTAATTTTTTAACTGTGTCTTCTTTAGATGTGTTCAACATTTATTTCCTTACATTTATCATTTCTCCTTTTACCTGGGAGATTATTTCTGATCTGAGTTCCTTTACAGCTTTATAAAGTTGGTTGTTTACTTCAGTTACTATCATTTCAGATGTTTCAAGTGTATGGCTTATGTTTTCTTCTATGTCCATGTTTCCTAGGCATTTTGGGGATGGGCTGGAGGTTTGAGATTGCATCTTGCTTTTTTGTCATTTTCCTGGATTCCCCTGGAGAAGCTGAATACAAAGTCTCAGTTGCCTCCTGGTTTGAAGATATCTGTTTGTTCTGCAGGGAGTTTCCCTAGTTGAGTGGAGGTCATTAGCCAGGGCTTACCACATCCCTAGTGGCACTCGAAGTCTCCTCAAATGTGGGGAGTATGCTGGGGATTTCTTAAGCACACCCTATGTATTATTGTGAAGATCCCATTGGCTTGAGTTTGCTGGGTGGGACTCTACCAGGTTCTGAGTGGTGTACTAATGCTGAACAGCTAGATGGAATACCCTATGCAGGCCTTCAGCTCATGGCAAATGGGGTACCAAACTCTACAGCTGACTGGGACACTGGGCTGGGAACCTATGCTATGCAGTGTACTATGCAAGCCTTCAGCTCATGCCAAATGGGTCACCAAAGCTGTACAGCTGATTGGGGCACTGGGCTCAGAATCTGACCCTACCAGGTCCCAAGTAAGGTGCTGAGGTTGCACAGTTAGATGGGGTTTGATGTGCAGGCCTTTAGCTTACACCACTGAGTGAAGGCAATTGCCTGACCACTTGGGGTTGCTGGGTGGGGCTCAACCAGGCCCCGAGGGACCTACTCGAAAGTCCCTAGCTGATTGGGGTGCTGGGCAGGGTCTTATCATGTTCAGAGTGTGGTGCTGAGGTTACATGGCTAGATGGGGCTTGCTGTGCAGGCCTTTGGTTTGTGCCTGATAACTAAGAATATTATTGGTATGATATTGAGAATGAGAGTCATGAGCTTTTAAATTTCTGTTGCAGGATTGGTGGCTTCCAGCTCTTTTATTTCAATAGAGTGGAAGAATAACCTGAGTGGCTTAGCAGTTAGCTATGTGACTTGTCAGCTCTGTAATGTTTAACATAGTTTTTAAGGATATCGTAAGATATTAAAAAACTCACCTGCTACTTCTACATCAAAATTCCCACTGTTATGGCCACGGAAAGAAACACAGATTGAGTTAAATCCAGGAATTATTTCTTAAATGAGCTCTGATTTTATAGGATTCATTTTAAAGGCATACTTCATCATGAACCTGAAGCTGCTATATATCCTGTTAGTGTAGTAAGGATTGAATAAGGGATCCCCAAGGATAAGGAAGATTTAGACTAAAGAGATCCTCTGTTACCTAAGCTATAATAAGCTGGAAAGAGCATGATTACCACCTCCCAAGGAGAAAAAATCCTAATAAACTACACGGTGATAGTTTTACATGATTTCATTGGAGAACTGAAGTTATTAGAGGGCGACCTAGTATACTGAAATCCAAAGTGTGTTCAGCCTCTAAGGAGAGACTGGATGTAAGGACTTGTGACACCATAATACAGGTAGGAGCATTAACCAGTAGGTAACTGGTCTTGAAGAAATCAACTGAGGGTTTTGATAAATTCTAAAGATCATATATGGGTTAATGTGGCACTATAAATGTCCTGTGAGGGCCAGACACAAGGAGAATTACCACTCATTCTCAGACATTTTTCCATGGAATTCTAGTAGATACTCGAAAAAAATCTTTGGAGCAGAGCTAGTGATTAGACCATATCTGGGTGGTGCAAGCTTGCATGAGGGGATAAGTCACTAATTCAGAAAAATAATCATGAATCTTCAACCTCTGTATTTATCCTTCTCTGACATGAATCAAAAGTAATGAGTAAGTTTTATAATCTACAAAACACAGGTAAACATGCATTGCATGGGAAAGTAGAAGAAAAAAACCTATCACATGGAGAGAATCAAGAAAGTTTCATTCTTTTCTGGTAACATCAGTGATCTCCTAATACTACTGAGGAGGTAGAGGCAGGATATTCTCCCTCATACAGTCATGAACACAAGGTACACTTTGCTGCAACTGTATAGGAATGTTAAGAACACTCAGTCCCCAGAGAAACCCACACACCCAGGGCTTGCTTAAGATTGAGCCTTGGTGTGATAGAGTGCTATGATATCAATTTAAGTAAGAAATACCTAGCTGATTTGTTTGGAGCATTTCTAGGTGTGTCTGGATCCTAACATACTGAAGAGAGAAAACTTACCCTGGATGAAGGTGTTTCCAATCAATAGGCTTGTAATTTTTTATTCCATTCAGAATAAAAGGGGAAAGAAGTAGGAAGTCTTACTTCTACCTCTTCAGAAGAGTTCCAGTCTTCAACATTGCCTTTGGACATCTATCTTCAGCCTTTCATCTCAGGCCATTTGACTTTCTTCCATGAACTTGCACAGGACTCTGAAGTCAGATGCAGACCTTCAGTCTTAGACTGGATTCTTCAGATTTCCAGGGCACGGGAGACCCTAGGTGGCCATTTTCAGCCTGCCTACAGTGTAAATACACACACACACACACACACACATTTCCCCCTCTAGTGTACAGTAACTAATACGGATTTTTGTCACCACAAGTGGATATATGGAAACAGAGTTGAACAGATGAATTTCATTAATGGCTATAGCAGTTTCCAGAGTTAGCTTTCTAATTTGATGAGAACTTAAACTTCCTTGGTCTCTCCCTCTGATTATGTGTGGGGTACTGACTCTTGATGTTATAAACAGTTTGAAATAATATGCAATGTATATCTATCTGCCTATCTTAATTCACCACTTGTGAGATGCAAGGAATTTAGTGATGATGTACATAATTTTTGAATATTTTTGGCAGAGTAGGAAATATAATGATGCTGTCTGGTTGTTCTTATCATTTATGAACAAACTATTAAGGGAAAATCATGAACTCAAAATATGCATGAAAGGTAGAATCTTCTAAGTGTAAAACAAATTGATAAGGTAAAATTTGGAGCTCATAAATTCAAATTCTTAGCTCCAGACACCCATAAACAATCTAAAAGTTTTGATGTGTATACTCAAACAGAACCTTCTATACTTCACCTGGAAAACTGAGATTTCAAGAAACCCAAACGCAAGCCCACATAATCTGATTGGCTGAAACACAACATAAGTTTAACACTCATAGATGAATGGTGTCTGAGGTAAAAGTGAGGGCACTAGTTAGGAATGAATGGGATCCCGTTGGCTGAGATGCAGATGTCTGCAAA
>PVJX010016999.1:26252-39302 GCA_004027295.1 Dolichotis patagonum
AGAAGGCTGGAGTTTGACCCAGGTGAGTTGGAGACCTGCTTTCAGGCTTTTGAGTTTCTGGGGAGCTACCGGGATGCTGGACTGGGTCCAGCAGATTTCAGGGCCTCAGTCAACCACGTTCAGTGGCCTGGTTTCAGTCCAGGAGGCAGGAACCTTGCTTGAGGACTCTAGGCTCAATTGGGCTCACCTGGGGACAACCTTGAGACCAACACTGCCAGCTGCTGAGTTCATATCCACACGCCCAGGACAAGGATTGTGCCCCGGGGGCTCTGCAGGCCCAGTTCGCCACACCCAGCTTCTGCATTTCAATTAAGAGAGCCAAGAATCTGCAGAGGGGTGGAGTTAGCCCCAGGACAGGGGATTGTGCCCCAGGGGGACTCTACTGGCCCCAGTTCTCCATGCCCAGCTTCTGCATTTCAATTAAGAAAGCCAAGAATCTGCAGAGGTACAGAGTTTGCCCAAGGTGAGTTCCGGGGACTTGGGGAAAGTTAGAGACGTACATTCTGGCTTTTGAGTTTCTGGGGAGCTACTGTGATGCTGGACTGGGTCTAGCAGATTGCAGGGTCTCAGTCAACCATGCTCAGCAGTCTTGTTTCAGTCCAGGAGGCAGAAACCTTGCACGAGGACTCTGGGCTCATTTGGGCTGGCCTGGGGAGAGCTTAATATCAGCACTGCCAGCAGTTGAGTTCATATCCACACCCCTAGGACAGGGGATTGTGCCCCAGGGGTTTCTCTGGCCCCAGTTCTCCACACCCTGCTTCAGCCTCTCCATTTAGGGAGCCAAGTACCTGCAGAGGACCTGACACTGCTCCAGTAGCTGAGGGTGCAGTAGGAGATTTGCAACACACCCAGAGGAAGCGTTGGAACACCACTCAAACCAAGGAAATAAAGGAAAATGACAAAAGGAAAGACCAAAAGGCAGGCTCAAATCACCAGCCCATCCCAAGAAAGCCTTGGAGCCATGTACATAGAAGAAAATAGAAGCCATACACCTGAAATGACTGAAATGACATCAACTGAAATAAAGCAGGAACTAGGGGAAGCTATGGAGAAATTCAAATTAGAAATAATTGCCCAGGTAAAAGAAGAAATGATAAAAGTAGTGAAAGAAATAGTGAACACATCTAGTGAAGACACAGCTAAAAAATTAGAGGAACAAAGCAAACAGATAGAATACATAAATGAACAGTATAAGAAACAAGCAGAATACATAAAGCAGATTCAAAGAGATATACAGGAAATCAAAATTTCTATTGAAAGCTGTAAAAACTGCCTCAGTGAAAGTGAAGATAGAACTTCAGACCTCGAGGATAAGATCACAGCTAGTGAACAGGAAAGGAAAGATTTTGTAAAAATAACAAAGAATCAGGAAATAACTATTCAACAGCTACAAGATGATGCAAAGAAAAATAACATAAGATTAATAGGGATAAATGAAAAAGAAGGGGACAGCCCAAATGATATCAAGAGGATATTTACAGAAGTGATAGCTGGAAACTTCCCAAATATGAGAGTGGAAACTGACATTTGGGTTAGTGAAGCATATAGAACTCCAAATAGCCATAACCAAAATAAAACTACTCCCAGACACATAATAATCACTATCACAGAAACCCACCATAAGAACAGAATACTAAATGCTGTTAGAGAGAAAAGACAGATCACCTATAAAGGAAAACCTGTCAGAATCACAGCAGACCTCTCAACACAAACAATGAAGTCAAGAAGAGCATGGAGTGAAGTATTTCAGATCCTAAAGGAAAACCACTTCCAACCCAGACTGATGTACCCTGCAAAACTCTCATTCAAAATGGATGGGGAAATAAGATACTTCCATGACAAAGAACAGCTGAAGAACTTCATGAGCACCAAACCAACCCTACAAATACTGAAAGACATTCTAGATACACATAGGATAAAACCACCAAGCAAGGCAGACAATTAAATAGAATGGAAACCTAAAGATACAACAGCACAAAGACAACATGTCAACAATAAACCAATATAAAACAGTTATAACCATTAACATAAACGGCCTCAACTCACCAATCAAAAGAAACCGACTGGCAGAATGGATCAAGGAACAACATCCAACCATATGCTGTCTACAAGAAACCCATCTTACCCAAAAGGAAACACATAGACTGAAAGTCAAAGGATGGAAAACAGTACTTCATACAACAGGAAACCAAAAAAAAAGTGGGAGTAGCAATCCTGTTTGCAGACAATGTGAACTTCACATCAAGAATAATCGAAAGAGATAAAGAAGATCACTATGTACTAGTCAGGGGAAAACTTCATGAGGAAAAGATAACAATCTTAAATATGTATGCACCAAATTCCAGAGCACCCAGCTATACAAAGCAAATATTAACAGAAATGAAAAGTCAAATATGCAATAACACAATTATAACAGGAAATTTTAACATGTCATTGACACAGAGGGACAGATCAAGTAGACAGAAAATCAGCAAAGAAATCACAGAACTGAACCAAACCTGTGAACAAATGGCCTTGATAGATGTATATAGAGTTTTCCATCCAAAAACATCAGAATATACATTCTTCTCAGCAGCACATGGGACATTCTCTAAAATAGATGGTATACTAGCCCACAGAACATGTTTAAGTAAATGCAAAAGAATTGAAATTATCCCATGCATGCTATCGGATCATAGTGCCATGAAATTAGAAATTAATGATAAAAGTAACTGCAAAAACCTCACAAACACATGGAAACTGAGTAATACACTCCTGAGCAATCAGTGGGTCATAGAAGAAATTAAAGAAGGAATTAAACAATATCTACAAGCAAATGAAAATAAAATCACAACTTACCAGAATTTTTGGGATGCAATGAAAGCAGTCCTCAATAGGAAAATTTATTGCACTGAGTTCCCACATCAGGAAGACAGAATGAACACAAATAAACAACCTGATGCTGCAACTGAAACATCTACAAAAAGAAGAGGAAGCCAATCCCAAAGCCAAAAGAAGGGAGGAAATTATAAGAATTAGAGCATAAATTAATGCAATAGAGACTAAGAAAACAGTACAAAGGATCAATGAATCAGAGTTGTTTCTTTGACAGAATAAATAAAATTGATAAGCCCCTGGCAAACCTTATTTAAAAAAGGAAAGAAAAAACTCAAATTCATGCAATAAGGAATGAAAAAGGTGAAATTACTACAGACTCAGTGGAAATTTAGAAGATCATCAATACCTATGTTGAAAACCTCTACTCTCATATGTTCGATAACACAGAAGAAATAGACAGATTCCTGGATACATATGAACTACCAAAGCTGGATCAGGAAGATGTAAAACTGCTGAATAACCCAATTTCTATTACTGAAATTGAAAATGTAATTAAGTCCTTGCCAACAAAGAAGAGTCCAGGCCCAGATGGATTCACTGCAGAACTCTACAAGAAATACAAAGAAGACTTATTTCTGACACTCTTCAAACTCTTCAATGAAATTGAAAGGGAAGCAATTCTTCCTAAGTCATTCCTGGAAGCAAATATTACTCTAGTACCAAAACCAGAGGAAGACCCAACTAAAAAAGAGAACTACAGGCCAATCTCCCTAATGAACATAGACGCAAAAATTCTCTATAAAACATTAGCAAACAGGATACAGCAAATCATCAAGAAGATTATTCACCCCGACCAAGTGGGATTCACCCCAGCAATGCAGGGATGTTTCAACATACATAAATCAATAAATGTAATCCACCATATCAATAGAGCCAAAAGTAAGAACCACATGATCATCTCTCTAGATGGAGAAAAAGCTTTTGATAAGGTCCATAACTCATTCATGATAAGAACCTTACAGAGAATTGGAATAGAAGGTCTTTATCTCAATATGATAAAGGTTATCTATGACAAACCTACAGCCAGTATCATATTAAATGGCTAAAAACTAAAAGCCTTTACCTTAAAATCAGGTACAAGACAAGGATGTCCCCTATCACTGCTCCTATTCAACATGGTAATGGAAATACTAGCCAGAGCAATTAGACAAGAAAGAGAAATAAAAGGAGTAAAGATAGAAAAAGAGGAAGTTAAATTATCATTATTTGCAGATGACATGATACTTTACATAGAAGACCCCCAAAACTCCATTGAAAATTCCTAGATATAATGAATAAATTCATCAATGTAGCTGGATACAAAGTCAATACTCAAAAATCAATAGCATTCCTATATACTAACAACAAAAAATACTGAGAGAGAAGTAAGAGAAGCCACACCGTTCACACTAGCATCCAAAAAAATGAAATACTTAGGAATTAATCTCAGAAAAGATGTAAAACAGCTATGCAGTGAAAATTATAATACACTGAAAAAGGATATCGAAGAGGACCTCAGAAAATGGAAAGACATCCCCTGTTCATGGATAGGAAGAACAAACATTGTGAAAATGGCCATTCTCCCAAAATTACTATACACATTCAATGCCATCCCAATCAAAATACCACTAACATACCTCATAGATCTAGAGAAATCACTCCTAAAATTCATCTGGAACCAGAAGAGACCTAGAATAGCAAAGGCAATTCTAAGTAGCAAAGGCAAGACAGGAGGCATCACAATACCTGATTTGAAATTATACTACAAATCTACAGTAATAAAATCAAATGGTACTGGAATAAAAACAGACCTGAAGATCAATGGAATAGATTGGAACATACAGCCACAACCCACAAACTCACTCAACCACCTTATCTTTGATAAGAGGGATAAACATGTTCGCTGGAAGAATGACAGTCTCTTCAACAAATGGTGCTGGAAAAATTGGCTATCTATATGAAGAAGACTAATACTAGACCCATGCCTATTACCATGTACCAGACTAAAATCTAAATGGATCAAAGATCTAAGTCTTAAAACAGAAACACTAAATCTGTTGGAAGACAAAGTAGGTAAAAACCTCGAAGATATAAGGGTAGGTAGAGAATTCATGAACAAGAATCAAACTGCACGAGATATACTTCCCAGAATCAATAACTGATACCATATCTTATTAAAGAGTTTCTGCATGTCGAAAGAGATTTCCAGCAGAGTGAAAATAAAACCCACAAATTGGGAAAAAATCTTAATGGGTTTTCCCTCAGACAAAGGATTTCTGTCTAGAACTTATAAAGAATTTTAAAAAATAAGAACCTCGAAATTCAAAGACCCAATCCAATAATGGGCATCTGAAATGAATACACTGTTCTCAGATGAAGAATTATGAATGGCAAATAAATACATGAAAAATGTTCATCATCATTAGTCATGAGAGAAATGCAAATTAAAACTACACTGAGTTTCCATGTCACCCCAGAAAGAATGGCTAGGGTAGAAAAAACTACCAACAAAAGTGCTGGAGAGGCTGTGGGGAAAACGGAACTCTTCTTCACTGTTGGTGGGAGTGTAGACTGGTGCAGCCACTGTGGAGGTCAGTCTGGAGATTCCTTAAAAAGCTGGGTTTGGAAGTCCCATTTGACCCGGCTATTCCACTTCTAGGCACAATCCCAGAAGAACTGAAAACATCATACCACAGTGATATATGTGCACCCATGTTTATAGCAGCACAATTTGTAATAGCCAGATCTTGGAAACAACCTAAGTGCCCATCAACTGAGGAATGGATAAAAAAGTTGTGGCATTTTTATACAATGGAGTACTACTCAGCTCTAAAGAATGATCACATTGAGATATTTTTAAATAAATGGACACGACTTGAGACCATACTCATAAGCAAAATAAACCAAACACACATGTGTAAATACCGTATAGTCTCCCTAGCATGGGAGTTGGTAAGTGTATATAAGATTTTATGGTAATCATGATTTCTTATTTCACTACTTTGAAGCCTTTCAATGTTTTCATTCATTAGTTGGAATGGTTTTAATCTGTTTTGTTTGACTTTATTATGTGTGATGGTATGAACAGCGGTTTTGAAGAAAACAAAACATTATGGCAGCCATTGCTGATTTAATATCTAACTTAGAAGTCCTACCATGCTTCTACTCTGCTATTACCAACGGTTCTATCATATTGTGTCTTATTGGGATTTTAATATATGTGATTGTATAAAGAAATCTTTTATGCCAAATGAGATATTATAGTAGCCATTGATCATAGTTATTCGGTTCAGAATGTCCTGTAATAGTTTCATTGTCTTGAACGGTTTTATACTATTGTGTTATGTTTGATATTATCGTATCTGAAACTATGCTCAACTATAGCAGAGAAAGAGATATTTTGACAGCTATTGTTAATGTTCCGTTGTCTTGTTGTAAAGTGTTCTGTTGCTTATTATATTGTGTTCTGATCTGCTTTGTTCTGCCCTCTTTTGTTTTATTCTCTTTAAAATAAAAAAGTAATAAGAACTGTAGGAGTAATAAAATCCAAAATGCATAATTGCTACTCTAAAAGAGCAAAAGAAAGTGCTCTAAAGGATATAACTGCATGTATGTTTAAGTGTGGAAGATAGAGACCATACTACAGTTTTTGTTAGATTGTTGAGCAGAACTGTTAATAGTCTCACTGTTTGAATGTCTACTTTGTATGCTTTAATTTTGTAACCTGAGCAACTATTTCCAAGATGACAGTATGTAATTTATCTACTAATGATTTCTTAGTGGGTTTTTTATTGTTGTTGTTGTTCTTTTGTTTTTTTCCTTTGGAATTCTGTATTGTTGCTACCCTTTTTTCTGTTTTGTTTGGTTGGTTTTTTTTCTTTCTAAATAAAATTTTTAAAAAAACTTAACCAAAAAATAAAGTAAAAAATTTAAAAGGCAAAAAAAGAAATCAGAAGGCTCTGAAATGTGAAGTACATGGTGTGATCCATGATGAATTCCTATATATTTCCAAAGAACATCTGGCATTTTCTATTTCTTATAAGCAGTAGTCTTATTAACAAGTATAGGACAGATTAAGGTTGTGGAATAATGATGGCAAAGCATACACACAGATCAGGCTGAGTTTGACATAAGGTCCCATTGAGTAGAGCTCATGAATTTAATATTGCAGCTCATGAAGTTAACATTATGCTGTTAATAGTTTATTTTGCTAGGTGATGGAAGTATGGATCAAAAGATGGTGTGCTGTGAATGACTTTTAGTTGCTTGGTATTTTTTGATTTACTGTTGATGAGGGGATCCAAAGGCTCAGGGAAATGAGAATGTTTAAGTGGATTTATCATGTCAAATCCCATCCTCTGAAACAGTATGACCCTGCAGTTGTATCCTTCACCAATACCTAAAGAAAGAGATTCCTGAGAGAATCACAAGCATCCCTAAAGTATCCTGCCCTTGCTAAGGTCTGTAGGCCAGACCTTACTGTGGGGACTACAATCACCCATTTGGGAAATTCACAGGCAGTGAATTTAACTTTAGTGACAGGAGCCAAGAGAAAGCATATAGCAGCAAAAGATAAGATGGACATACTTAACATAATGGAAAGCAGAAACTGAGAAATGACTGAAATGATGTGACATGTGTAGGTCTATGATATTGGCTGATAAGTCATAGCATTTGCAAAAGTGAAATAGACAAGAAGCCTACTGAATTATTACTGTGTCTGTATAATAGGAAAAATTAAAAAGAACACTATCTCAAATTATAGTAACAGAGAATTCCACCCCTCACCCAATTTCCATATGTGAATTGGTTTCAGACTCAGAACTCCTTGAATAAAGATTGGGCTGAGTCTCCACAACGAAGGATCCTAGAGTAGTATGAAAAATTTCTATTGTATAAATTTACCATCCTTCTCCACGGGGACCTATGGCCTTTTATCAGGGTAACTGTACTTTGGATAAAGGCAAATGATGAGGTATTCTTGGGAATACTAAAGAATAGTTATGATATAATGTTGACTCCAAGGAATCCAAAATGTGACTGTGCTCATTCAGTGAGTGTAGCTGCCTATGGAGATCATGCTATCAATGGAATCTTATCAGAGACCTAATTCACCGTTGGTTCATTAAGTCCTTGAATGTACAGTTATTTCCCTAGTGCGAGAATGAATAACGGATTAATGTGGGTTGGATGATATCAATTTGACTTAAAGATCCTGATATACATTTTTCCCTAGCTTGTCATATCATTTCCTATAGAAGCAAACAGTATTCTCATGGATTGACTGATGTACATTTGACTTGTAATAAGTTATATATATTTGTATTTTACTACTTTATTCGTGCAGCCCAAGAGTAACCTATAAGATAATGAACATATGTTTACATCATCCATAAAAGTTGCTCATGGCCTTCCTTCCCATTCTTTTCTGTAGCCTTTCTACCATTCCTGAGTAGTCCCTGGCTTGCTTTATATTGCTGTGAATCAGTTTGTATGCTCTAGATTTTTATATAAATGTGATCATATGTTTTGAACCATTTTTGCTCTGGATTCTTTCATCAAGAAAAATCCCTTGGAGGATTTTTCCATGCTGGAGAGTGTATTTATAGATTTTTAAATTTCTGTTCCATATACCATAGCTGTTTTTCTAGTCATTCAGGGATGAGTATTTCAGTGACTTCTGGTTTGGAGGCTTCCATTAGTAAAGCTCCTATGGACATTTACATAGAGTACTTTGGGGAAACCTTTTATTTTCGTTTACCTTAGATTGGGATGAGTAAAGACTTTGGTAGGCGTACATCTTTACCTTTCTACAAACTGACAGACTTTTTCAAGGCTCTTATCCCATTTCATATCTCCATTCAAATAATAATAATCATTGAAGTTCTACCATGTTCCAGACACTGTCCAAGATGCCAGGAATGGCATGAAAGTCACTTTCCATATCTCAATGATCAAATCAAGACAAATATGCAAGAGTGTATTCAGAAGAGCTGCAGAGTAACCCAAGGTTTTCTCCAGGTAGCAGTCCCTAAGGTGATGTTTAGTTGGTTGGACTCTTTCTGGGAGTTGTGTGGGATCAGCATCTGTAGAAGGAGAAAGAAAAAGCAAATGGCTCTACCAGAAAGGTTAACCTACAAATACAAGCCTAACCACAGCTTCCAGTTACCCCATGGAGAGTCATGGATGTATCAAAACTCTCAGAGTAGTCCGGCTTTGGACAAAGGTAGGTGGTCATTTACTCCTGTTAGTGACTGGCATGGAATGCCTCAGGAAGGACATAACCTTGGGAAAGGCAGTTCTCTTGCATAAATAGCAGAAGAGTGATTTGTGTCTGAAATCAATGATAACTGAAGGATAGGTGCTGATATCTATAACAGCTGGTGATGCATAGATGGTAGATCTAGTGTGCATGCTTCTCATCCATTACGGTCTAATCTTTGCACCAATTGGACTCACTTCTTCATATGCACCCAGAGAATGCCTTTTCTAGGACCTGTGTTACTGAGGGAGACTTAAAAGGCTTGTTACCAGAATAAACTAAGTTCTAGATCAGTTTGCTACAGTTAATCTTCTGACCAAAGAAATCCTCACTTGCTTTTTTTCTACTATCAGTTTCAAGTCCCAAAAGTATGAGAAATTTAATGGCTTACAAATGGTATTTACTGAGATGCCCATCCCTGGCGACCTTACCTTGCTCTGCCTTGTGACCTTGTCATTTCACTTACAATCCTGGGCAAGGGAGAACATGAGTCATTCAATGGCTCACTCAGAAGCCAAGCATTTTCTTCACCCTCTGGTGTGCAACGCCTTCTGAATTTCTGATGCTCATGGTCATTTGCCTATGCCACAATGGTGGCTGGTTCTGTTGTCTGGTTGATTGGCAAAGAGAGGTCAAAACCTATCAGGTGGAATTTGTAGCTTTTAATTCAGTAAGATTCTTGTGTTTTCCTTAATGAATATGACCTTCCTTTGTGTACTCAGAATCCTAACTCTGTGTAATGCACTGTTCTACAGTTCAGATATACAAATTTCCCTAGTGCGGTGAACTGCAATGAAGGGTATTCGAGTTTCTCCTGCTTATACCTCTTGTTGCCCTCATCCATTTTATTTCTTTTCTGCACAACGAAGCATACAATTGTGTTTCACTCATGGTGTGTAGTGAGGTCTAGAGGATAAATCCTAGTGAGGCTAATATTTTGCGAGCAGCAGGATTCCAAAATGTTGCATTAGAAGCAGTCCACGATCACCACCTTCTCCTTGGCATGGAATCAAAACAAGTACAGAACAGCTACTCTTTGAGATGGATGACCCTGGGAAGGCACTGAAGTTCAGTTGTGAACAGACAAGGACTTGAAAGACCCAGAGCCTTTGGAGAGCAGAACAGAGAGTGAGAAAGAGCCACCCAAGTTCAAACATCCAGTGGTACGGAGTATACAGGGATAGATATGAAAGAAAGGAGCAGGAAAACAGAAAACAGACCTAGGGAAAGTCTGAAAATTGTGTCAAAGTGTAGTTGAAACAGGTAGAAGACTTGTAAGCGTCATATCATAATGGCTCTATGGATGTACTGTCTACTTCTCAGCATAAAGGAAGCATGATACAGTGTCTGGGAGTCATCCTCAGAAGGTCTTATCTGACCTCCTTGCTTAGGCCAATCAAAGGTCCTTATATTTGTCTGTTTCCAGGAGCCAGCAGCATTTACCATACACTGATCTAGCGAATGTTGGCCTTGACAACTTGTTTGGCTATGGGGGAAATCTTGTGAAATGAAACTGCTGAAAGCACCATGTGGTGGAAAAACCAATGTGTACCACATAAGGGAACAAGGGTCTCTTTCTATTTAGGATCCTCATCTTGGGAAACTAGCTCTGGGAGCTCCAGGGGAAACTAGGGGTTGCCTTCACCACACGTGGGAGCTAAGATTTAGAACTTTAGTGTCAAGGAGGGTGTATTAAGTATAAGATACAAGGCTACCCTTTCACTTCAGTGTAGAAAGTTGAGACTCATAGCATTACCACACTTCCACTGTGGATGGTCCAGATGTGCTGCAACAACTAGCATCAGCTCTTGCCTAGGCATATGAAGAGAACATAAATCCAGAGTAAAAGCCTGCTGGTAGAAATTTTGGATTCTACCCTAGCCTGCTCTTAAGAGTAGGCACATCCATCCCTCTTTCTGTTTGATAGGAGAGCAACACCAACAAAGTAAAGGTTGATACACACACTCTATGCCAGTGATGGTGGACCTTTCAGAGCTTTCAGTGATACACACAGCCTGCACAATGCTTTTTCCCTGGGGCACATAGCCAAGTAAGTTGTGGAAAGATCTGTTTGGCACATTATGACAACATCCTTTTTCACCTGCACAGTCAACCTCAGTGGTAGGAAGGAAACATTTACTATTTCTTAAGATAATTTTTGCTTATATATTTTTGGATTAACATAAATGTATGTCTTCTCTTGTCCCTCTCTCACCTCTTCTCCTTACTATTTAAAGTTACTTTCCTTCTTTCCTCTCTGCTTTCTCTTGACATTTTAATCTATAATTAGGGCGCTCTTTCTCTTCTCTTCCTCCTCACTTTGCACTGGGTCCAAATTATTTCAAATAAACAACTGAAAGAGTGAGCATTACACCTGGAAAACAAAACTTTGAACATATCACTAGAAGGCAGGACCGTCTATAGGAAAAAATCTTCATGTTGGATTCAGGAGGCACTGGTGGAGAGGAAACTAAACACCACACAAGCAGGTTGCAGAGCTCTACACAGTGATTAAAGAAGCATTCAAGAAATGTGAAAAGTGCAAAGAGGATATGGCCCAAAATATCATGGCTCTATCAAGCAAAATGACCAATCTAGACATTAGAGAAAGAAACAAAATATGTGGAAGAGCTGACTAAGATGGTTTAAAACATGAATGACATATTAACCACACATATAGACTCCAAAGAAGATATAAATACTGGAAAAAATTATACAGAATTCATAAATTGTGGAAATAACCAATATAAAAACAGAGTTTCTGAAATTGAAGACAAAAGGGTAAACTCTGACAAATTACTCAAAGAAGCCATAAATATATTTAGAGAGCAGCTACTAGACCACGCCAAAAGAGCAACTTCTATTTTCAGGCACAAACTAGAGGACAGTACATGTGGAATTAAAAAATCTATTAAACAAAACCATAATAGGAAAATTTTCTATACGACGAAAGATTCCAACATACACGTAAGCAAGGCTAACATACAAAAAAAAAAAAGAAAAACGTGTGAGAAACAAGTAGAACCTTGCCGAACACCATCCATGTTAAGAAAAAAAGGAAGGAAGTTGCATTTACACATCTTAGTAAAAATTCAGATGCCCAACGAAAAGTCAGGATCTTAAGAGTTGTCAGGGCAAAGCAAGAAAATCGTGCATAAAGGAAAGACTGGAGTGAAGTATTTCAAGTTTTCTCTTAGTGTTTAATTTCTTTTTATTCTTTTTAATTGAAGCTTTTCTCTTTAACTTGCTTTCATGCTTTTGCTTTACATTTTTTTCTGTTTATCCTCATTTTTAGTACTTAATTTAAAAATTAAGTATTTTATTACTTAGTAATCTGTAGTTCACTCTACACTATTTTTTCTCCTAATTTTTGTTATCGATGTTGCAGCAAGTGTTTTACTTTGTTACTGCAAATCTGTACCGGGTCTCCTTACATGTACCAATTGTCACTGTTGTTTCTTTGACTCTTTCAGGTGTCAAATATTCTAAGACTTGAGATAATAATAGTATCAGAAACCTTGCTGGACAACAAAGATGCTGAAAATATTTCTAATTCAAGCAAAGAAACATTGTCCATTTCACACTAAGGAAACAAATCCTATGCAATTTATTTTCATGTTTGGAGTTTCTGTTACTGGAACGTTGGGCATTGAACACTAGTGTAGCTAGATCTATTTAGGGAATGCAAAGCCTACTCTCCTAGACTCGCTACACTCTCCCCTTGTCACTGTTTTTTTTTTTATCTTGTTTTTTATTTATTTGTTTGTGTATGTGTTTGGCTTGCTTTTTTCTTTGCATGGTTTCACCATGTGAAAATGGAGGTAGCTCTTAAGAGCAGCAACATGATTTCAGCTCACGGAACCATTCCATCTACGTGTTTATGCAATGCCTCTTTTATGAGGGATGCTTTCTATCGCTATGAATTTGTGGTA
>PVJX010017000.1:0-26004 GCA_004027295.1 Dolichotis patagonum
GACTGATTTTATTTAAATCTGTTGTGATGAATAGCATCAAGTCTAAGAGTATAGGCAACTACACTGAAGATGACAAGATTCACTAAGATACCCACTCTGGTTTGATTATTACTTGCTTTTGAAGTCTTATAATGTCTCTAATGCTTTGTTTTTATTAATGTTGTTATATACTGCTGAGACACCATGGTAACCATTGTAGGTCACCTTGTATTGCGGTTTTATGTGACTTTTCTGCCTCATGCTTTTCTAGGAATTGTTTTATCTTGCTTTGTTTTGTTTTTCCTGCTAATACAGAAATGATAGATATACATGTAGAAACTCATGCATGTGTAGAGCTTATAAACAGTTTGCAAGAACCAACTATATAACACATGTTGAAATAAACAACTACTTTGAAGAAAAAGAGACACCCAGTGCTGATTCCATAATGTCATGTTGTGAAGTCCAGCAAAACTATCACTTTTTGTTCAAAGTGATCTTAGCTTGTTTTGCCTTAAGTTCAACACACATTAAGGTATAGACAGCTGTTTTGAGAAGAATGAGGGACACTTTGACAGCCATTCATGGCTTTCCTAATGTCTGGTCTTGAAGACCTGTAATGCCCTCCTCGTCCTGCTCAGATCAATTCCATACTAGGTTGTTTCATGTGAATTCCCTATATGTGACAATATGGACAACTATTTGGAAGAAAACAAGAGTCAATATGACAGAGAGTGAATATCTCCAATTGTCTAGCTTTGAAATTTATGTCTTACATTGCTTTCTTGTGATCTGCTTTGCTCTGTTTTGTTGTGTTTAATTTTACCCTATTGATACAATTGCATGTATATTTGAGTGGGTAAGATGGATGACCATATTGTTGTTTTTGTCAGATCATGGAGCAGAACTGTTAACAGTCTCACTGTTTGAATGTCTACTTTACATGTTTTAACTTTGTAATTTGAACAACTATTTCCAAGAAGTCAGTATGTAATTAGTCAAGTAATAATTTCTTAGGTTTTATTGTTGTTGTACTTTTACTTTTTTCCTTGGAATACTGTATTGTTGCTACCCTTTCTTCTGTTTTGTTTTATTTTGTTTTTTCCTCTTTAAATAAAATTATAAAGAAAATAAGTAAGTTTGAGGTTCTTCTGCCAGGGAAGAGGAGCAGGCAGCTCTGAGTTCTGTGTATGTTTTGGCCATCATGTGGCAGCATCTGTGTGGAATCAGCATCTTGGTCCCTTTTGTGGATGGAAATACTCAGTCTGAGCAAGTCCCACGGGTAGCAAGTGCTGTAGGCAGTCGTTGAGCAGGTCTGTTGCTGTCCTTTGTCCACCAGCTTCAGAACAAGTCCACTGGATCACTACACACAATGTGTCTATCCGGTCTCCATGCTGTGCCTCAGCAATTCATATAATAAAAGTAGTGACTAGTAAAAAACTAATTTTCTGATGTTAGATGCAGTCATCCCTCAGTCTGCTGTGTATTTAGAACCAAGGCTTCTGGGGGAAGTTTACTGCAGATTTCCCCAGATGGCAAAGTGGTTCGACCCTAGACACATTGCTTGTCATGAAGGGGCCACAGCTAAGTGGCCCATGGCTGAGGTCACAAGAGCAGTGTGAAAAATCCCTTGTGCCAAATACACGGGTGTGGTGCAGAGGGCATATGCTCCCTCTTAGTCATTTCTGGTTTTTGTACCAAGTTACTTTGCATGAAAGAATGGTACAATAAAAAACCAAATGGCTAGAAAAGGCCAACATCTTTTAATCTTTATAGCAAGTATTATAGCTGCCACTTCCTCTTAACTGGGGAACCCCGAGACTTAGCAATGTCTAATCTTCCCAACTCACTGGGTGGGTAGGGTGCACACTGAGGCCACTGCCCACTGCCTTCCCCACTGCCTTGCATGGCCACGAGTGTCTCCTTCCAGGCCCTGCACAGATCTTCAGGTTCACAAGCTGAGGACTCTGAACGGTAGTGAGAAGGTGAAGAAATAAAGATGAGACACAGAAAGCTGGGATGAGGTGGAGCCCTCTCTTCTGATGGCTGGCAAGGAACTGCCCCCTCACTGTAGGAGCGTTTATTTATACATTTAGTGACTCAATGTCACATGACACCCCATTGCCTAGTAACTAACATGTATGGCAACCCAAGGGACTGATGTTTTGGGGGCTGAAGTTACTTCTTTTGAAGTTTGTCCCAGGCGGTCTTTGTTCTCAGACCTGGCTGGCCAGCTCCCACAGGTGTGGTCCATTTCCAACTTCAACAGCTCTCTATATTTCCTGTGCGGTGGGGTCACAGGTGGGTGCTCAAGAGGACCCAGCTCCTTGGGGCCCCTTATCACAAGACAGTTCCATGCTAGATGTCTCCACCTATGATATATTTTAAACCTCAGAACAATTCTTACAAAGCCAGTAGTGACTGTTCTCAGTGGTACTCTTTGCTTAACCTTTGGTAGGGAATCCTTTTGGAGATGGAATTCCTGCCCTGGCCTCTGTTCTCCAATCTTGTACACCTCTAGGTAGTTTTTATTCCAAAACAATGTAGACCTTTCTGGAAACTCATCTCTGAACCTCACTGGAGGTTGAGGGAAACGCTTGAAGAAGCCTACCTTCTAGCGTGGTTCCAGACGGACACCATGGTGTAATTCCAAGAACCTGGCTGAGTTCCAGGATGGTCCTGGATGAGCTGGTTGTAAGAACACACCTTACTCTCTATGATGGAGATGCCAGAACCAGGGAGCCCAGGTGTGCCCAGCCATTCTCAGAAGAGTGAGAGCCGGGCTGTTTGGAAAGCCTGGCCTCTTTGGCCCCTGGGCTTAGTCAGAAGGAAGTTCTGTTTGAGGGAGGTGATTTCTCATAACGTCTTACAACTGATCCAGGTCCTTGGATCCCACACTGATTACCGAGTGGTGGGCCCTGGGTTGGGAGCAAGGCAGCAAATCAATGCTCCCAACTCCTAGGGAGAGCTGAGTGTCACCTCAGCTGTATCAGAATGGAAGGATTGTTGGCTCGGGTGGCTGAAGGCCTGGTGGAAAGTCCTCCTTGGGCCCCAGTGTTGTTGTCCATCAGATGGATCATGGTGCCCACCTGTGCACTCTCCAGGTCCTAGAGACGGGGACCGAGGACAGCTGCACGCAGCTGTGTGGACCTGCACAGCCCAGTTCAGGGGTGGCTGTGGCCTCCGGAGTCCCCACAGGATGGGCCCTGATTGAGACAATACATGTTAGTCACTCCCACATGACCAGACAATCCTCAGCACTGCTGATAGGTGGCCTTAGGGGAGATGGTGGTGTGGGGCACAGGTTTCAGAGGTGAATAACGGCAGGTGTGTTTTCAGGGCTGGAAGCTCCCGTGTTATGGAGGGGGAGCTATGGCGGGGGCGAGGTGACTAAGTCTCTCACGTGGTGAGGGTGCAGAGATGGGCTCAGAGCCAGGCCTTTCTGTTTGTTCGTGGACATCTGCACCTTCTAAGAGGCACTGACATGGAATCGCCTACTTTTCCTGGTTCAGCTCAGTCCAACCGTGGGGTCCCCCCAAGCCTGAGCACTCAAGTCTCCTTCTGTGGTGCAGGGAGGCCACACGGACACGAAATCAATGCTGGCCCCTGCTGTCCCTGTGCCCATATCCTACCCCCTCAGAAGCTGGAGTAAAGAAGCCCCAGACATGAGACAAGAGCACCAGGTCCGCTGGGAACTGTGCTGTGAGCAGCCCAGGGCTGGGCGTGGAGGAGAGAGATGCTGCAGGACTTGCTCAGAGCTCTGCTCCTAAAAATGATGCAGTTCTTGGTTTCCCTGGATTTCCATTCTGATTTCTATGTGACACGGCTGTTCTTCTAGATATCTTCCTGAAAGAGTTAATTGCAAAATATTACAGTGATCCATGCACACCTGTGCTTACAGCAGCACGGCTCAGTGCAGCGACATCTTGGAGACAGACAAACAGATAAAGTAAAAGTAGTGTTTACGCACATGGAGCACCACTCCACCACCACGGAAGGTAAACTAGAGCCAGGTGTAGGAAACGGATGCACCTGGAGAATCTCAAGGAACTCAGACACACAAGTGTAAATAGCACATGGTTTCTCTTACATGAGGAACCCGGTAATGAGTACAGCAAAGAGGTAATGAAAGAGTGAAGAGGTAGATAGCAGGAAACAGGGAGACAGACCTTTTGCAAGTGGGAAGGGAACCAAGAGAAGGAGGGAGAAGAGGAAGAGGAGGGAAAGAGAACACAAAGAGAGAGAAGATGCTCTATGTCCCTGTGCCGACCACCAGGATGTGTGTAATCACTCTGCACTGTGCACATGCACTAAGAAAATGAACAATTTTGAAAATGGCTCAGATTTCACCTTTTCCATGAGTGTCAACCTCTCTACTGAAAAGCCCATTCTGATCTTTTTTTAAAAAATTTTTTTCTTGGTACCAGGATCAAACTCACAACCTTGAGCTTATCAAGCCAGCCTTTGAAGCACAGAGCTAAGTCCCCAGCTAACCTCTCTTTTAAATGGCTAATTCACCTGGTATTCATGCATCCTGTCTTCTCTGCTAGACCACCATCCAGGAGGGACAGGTCCTACAGCCTTGTTCACCAGTGCTTTTTTTTTTTTTTTTAAATGAATTTTATTTTAAAGAGAAAAAATAAAGTGAAATTTCAAAACACAACAATCAGGGGACAATGATGGTACACACATTGCCCATTGCCATCCCCAATCAGTCACACAGAGAACAAGACATCAGCATTCATTTGTTCAAACAATATCAGCACAAAACTTTCTCTTCAACAAACTCCGAGAAATCAGTAGTATATCTTAACTATATATATATTATATATATAATATATATACATATGTTGTTTCTTTCAGCTTCACCTAGGGAGACAACATGATGTTTACACATGCATATCTGATTTATTTCACTTATGAGTGTGGTCTAGAGTTCCATCCATTTACCTATAAAAGTCTCCAGTTTGTCCTTCTTTATGGCTGAGTAGTACTCCACTGTATGAAAGTACCACATCTTTTTTATACATTCCTCAGTCAGTGGGCATTTAGTTTGTTTTCAAGATCTACCAATTAAGAATTGTGCTGCTATGAACATGGGTGCACATATACCACTGTGGTATGATGTTTTTAACTCTTCTGGGAAGATACCCCAGACAGGGAATAGCTGGGTCAAATAGCACCTCTAATCCTAGATTTTTGAGGAATCTCCACTCTGATTTCCACAGCGGTTGCACCAGTCCACATTCCCCCCAACAGTGGAGATTTCTCCCACAGCCCCTCCAGTATTTGTTATTGGTTGATTTATTGATACTAGACTTTCTTTTGGTGGTGAGATGGAATCTCAGTGTTGTTTTAATTTGCATTTTTCAAATGACCAGTGATGCTGAACATTTTTTTCATGTATTTATTTGCTGTCTGTATTTCTTCATCTGAGAAACATACATTCATCTCAGATGCCCATTTTTGGACTCAGTCTTTAAATCTGTGATTTTTTTGGAGTTCTTTATATGTTCTTGACAGCAATATTCTGTCTGAGGAACAGCTGGCAATCATTTTTTCCCACCTTGTGGGCTGTCTCTTCACTCTGTTGAAGGTTTCACTTGCTGTGCAAAAAGTTTTTAGTAAGATGAGTTCCTAGTTGTTGCTTCTTTGTGACAGTTTCTGTGCCATCGTGGTTTGTTCATAGTCTTTGCCTACACAAACGTCCTCAAGAGTTTTACCTATTATCTTCCAGCAGCTTCAGTGGTTTTTTTTTTTTTTTTGAGGCAGGGTTTTGCTATGTAGTTCAGAGTCACCTTGAAGTTACTATGTAGCCTAGCTTGGCCCTGAACTTGCTGCAGTCCTCCTACTACGGCCTCCGGAGGGCTGGGATTACAGGTATGTACCACCACACCTGGCTGCACCTTGTATATGCCTTGAGTGGGCCTGGCATTTAGAGCCACTAATGAAAATGTTTGTTAAATGAATGCATGAGGCTGGGAAGGGAGAGACAGGTGGGCCGCAGGCTGGGGTAGCTAATGGCCAAGGAGTGTTTATCGGAGAGGCCAGGAACTTCAAAGTTTCAGGGCAGGTAAGATACAGGGGGAGGTGCAACCTGCACTTCTGTATCCAGGACAGAGTTACTTCCTGTGCATGCATGCGTGTGCGTGTGTGTGTGTGTGTGTGTGTGTGTGTGTGCGCACATGTGCGAAAGTGCATGTTTGCACAAATCTGCAGTGGAGGCTGGGAACACCATGGCACAATTCGAGGACACCAGGAAGGGCCTCAGTTGGTCATATGTGGGCTCTGACCCACGTAGCTCAGCCACACCCACCAGGGGCACACAGAGCTCAACACGGGTGGGCTCGTGTCAAGGGCCCTCTGCACACTGCGGGAAGGAGTAGTTCCCCTCTTGGCCTGAGACAGAGCTTGGCGAGGCAGAGGCACTGCCCGTGGGCTGCTCTGTCCTCCAAGCTGCCTGCTGCCTGCACTCTGACGCTGACTGGAACCTGGTCTGCTAGGCATCCTCTGTGTCTCGGTCTCCCCACCGAAATGGGGCTGTCCCAGGTCTGCATGTGGAATGATGTCACCATTTGGTTCAAGGCAATGCCAGTCACAGGCCATGGAGGTGACCGAATCCACTACAGCTGCTGGACGGCACTGTGGACAATTTCATTGCAGGCAGCCCCTGCCCGACGCCACTTCCAGTTCCTGGAGGCCCCTAGGAGGGCCCCAACTGCACAGGACAGCAGGGTCAGGTGCCTGTGTCTGGCTGGGCGGGGCACTGTCTGCCGGCCCCTCCCAGCCACCTGCTATATACTGTGTGGCTGCACCCCGCCAGTCCTCTGCCGGAGCCTCCTTCGTGGAAGAGTCCTGGCTGGACCCAAAAGGTGAGGATGCCATGGCAGGGGAGGCCCTCAGGGCACCCAGTCCCAGCCTGGCTGGGGTCAGGAGAGGGAGGCTGCAGTGGAGGGAGTGTGGGCTGAGGACGTGGCCATCTGTCACCCTGCTGTCTGCTGCTCTGCTGACTCCAGACCCACTCTGAGCTCGGCTCCCCTGCAAGAAGACAGCGATTTTGCCCTGGCCCCCAGCTCGCTGCTCCCTCTCAGCCACAGCAGTGGTCAGCAGGCCCTGGGCCCCAGTCCGGCCTCCGCCTCTCTGCTCTGTGCCCTGGGTCTCCATGGCTCCCCCAGATCCCCCTGCCCGAGCGTTTCTCCCTCCTTTCCCATCCTCTACCCAGAAAGAAACCCAGCCTGTGACGTCCTCTCCCCTCTCAGAAGGGGGAGGGTTTCCGGTGTGTGGGAGCACAGGGCCTGGGGGTCCCAGCCCCGAGCCAGAGCCCTCCCTGTCCTCTGCTGACTCTAAGTAGCAGGGCCTTCTCCACCGGGGGCCATTGCTCTTCCTCTTCAGGGGTGCCTAGGGAATGCAGTGCATGTGAGGGTGGATGGGTGTGATCTGCGAGGTGTGGTGTCGGGGGCACTCACTCTCTCCTGAGTGTGTGTGGATAAGTGGTGTGTGTGAGTGTGCACAGCGGGTGTGATGTGTGGTTACTGGTGTGTGGTGTGCTTGTGTGGTGTCTGTGGTGTGTGTGTGGCATGGCATGCACGTGTGGGGTAGGTGAGGCGAGGGTGACCGATGCCCGGTGAGGGTCTGTTCTGCTTAGTACTCGGCAGCTCCCAGGGTGCAGCCGGGCTGTGGGGCTGGAGACCCTGGAAAGGATTCTGGTTCCTGGTTTGGGCTGCACAAGTCAGGTGAGTGCGGGAGTTTCCGTGTTTCCTGGAGGCTGCATTCCCTGTCCTGTAGTGGGGACAGTGCACTGGCCAGTGGCACTTGCTGGAGCAATGGAAATGCTCTGTGTCTGCACTGGCCCATGCATGGCTGCTGAGCACAGAACGTTTCTTGTCACCTCACTCCAGTGCGTGAACTCAGATCACTGTGCGTGGCTTTTGGTTGCTATTTACAAGGACTCAGAAGGGCCAAGCACAGAGCCGGGTATTTGTTCTCTGCTGCTCAACACAGGTAAATTAAAATTCTAAAAGCTGCGACTTCTAAGGAATATGACGAAAGCGTAGTGACTCTTGAAGATATCACTCAGATGCCTGCAGGCACGGAATGCAAGGATTGGGGAGGCTGAGGACAGAGGATCAGGGTGCACAGACACCTCTGACTCCACTTTTCAGGTGGGCACGTCCAGGCCCTGGTCCTGACAGTGGTCTTCTGCCAGGAAGCAGCGTGGACTGGTGCTTGGGGGCCTGGGTCACGTCCCAGCTCTGACACCTCCCTGGAGTGAGACCTTGATTTTGAGTGCAGTATTCACCCTTTTGGTGGCTGATTTCATCTCGGTGCTAACAGCAGTGCCTGCCTGCTGGGGCGGGAGAGTGGCACAGGCTAATACATGTGTGGTTGTGGGTACTGTAAGTGCTCTGCAGGTGTCTGCATATTGTGGCTGTGGCGGCAGCAATGGAATGCCAAGCACACACTGTAGATGCTTAGAGATGCCAGCCACAGGACAGGCTTTGTGCTCTGGGAGAGGAGCGGGGGACAGGACCAGGCCAGCTCTTTTCCCTTGGATCTTGTGTGGCTTGGGTGTTACGAGCCTGCAGAGGCCCAGAAATGCTGGAGGTTTGTCACCACACGGTGCTGCTGTTGGGAGAGGTGGAAACTTCAGAGGTGCAGCCCGGTAAAGGGCAGTAAGGTGGTCACTGGGGGTGTGACAGGAGGGACATGCAGGGACCCTGGCAACCTCCTGGGTTTCCACTTCACTTCCTGGCTGTCAGGAGGGGAATAGACCTTGTCATCTGTGTGCTCCTACCGTAATGTGCCTTGTGGCCCAGGCTCGGTAACGGGGCCGGGCAACTCTGGAATGAAACCTCTGAAACCATAAGCCCAGACGCGTCTTCCCTCCTTGATACTGGGTCATCTCCAGACTTGTGTCCCAGCACTATACATCTAACACAGACCTCACCCTCAGTGGACCTGGACGTCAGTCACCTGCCCTCTTTACCACTGAAGGGTTCCACAGGAAATGCCCCGAGCTGTGTTTCCAGTCTCTGCCTAGAGATTTCTGCACAGATTAGGACACTCAGATCTGGCAGAATCTAAATTGCAGCTCTATGCTCTCTGCCAAGATTGGGATTCTCTCTGTCACAAAGATGGACTGGGTACTGGGCATGTGGCAGCGCCTGTGATGACAGGACTTCCTGCCAGTCCCTGGGGCTGCCTGTTCTGTGCTCTCCAGGCTCGAAGCTTCCCACTATCAGGAGAAGTCGCTCTGGCACCATGAGGGGCTCCCTCCTTGCTGCCATCATCTCCGCCCTGGCCATCACAGCTGTAGGTGAGAGAAGCCTCCAGGCTCCCTTTTGAACAAAGACCTCGTTGTCCACCTCACCAGAGCCTGCTTGCTCTTGGCGCCCTGGGGACCCCTCACTAGTGGAGCATGAGATCCCTCTGGGTGCCCTGCATTCAGAGGTTGCTGTGTGTCCTTGGTCCAGGCTGGGTCTTCCTGCTGGGGGACTGCGGGAAGCAGAGGGAGGACGTGATGAGGTGGCTGCTGCCACCTGTGGTGTGAAAATTACCCAGAGAGGAGCTGGCTCAGTGACCTGGAGGCCCAGAGGGGCTGTTTCTCCACAGAGAGCGTCCAGCCGTCAGGGAGACTTGGGAGAAGAAAAAGCCCTCAAGCCGAGAGCTCCCTGGCTCCTATTTGGAATCTCAGCAGGAGAGAAGCAGCTTGGGCAGGAGCTGCCTCGGGGCTGGGCAGTGTTCCTTCCGGAGAGGGAGGGCCAAGGGCCTGCCCCACGACACAGTGCACTTGGCCAATCTGAACTTCTCCTTTAACCCCTGGGCTCTCACACGCCCCGGACACTGTGCCCCACACTTTCACCATTCAGTCCCCACAGAGCCTGCGTGATTTGCCCCACAGCTTAATCATTTGCTCCTCACAGAGCTTGCGCCCTTGTTGCCTTCCCGTTTAATTATTTGCGTGGTTCTGCCGGGTATTTTAGCCAGTCCCTCATAGAGCCTGTGCGCTTTCGTCCCCCCTCCCCGTTTCATCATTCATCCCCAGGCAGGTCCCCCGCAGCCCCATCTTATGATACCAGCTGTGGGGAGCCCTGGAAGGCCGGGATGCCACCCGGTCCGCGTGTCTGAGCCCGCGGTGAGCGTGCGCCCGAGGAGGGGCTCAGCGTCGGCTCCCCGCATGTTCCCCGCGCGCTGACCGATGTGCCTCCTCTCTCCTCAGAATCCCTGACTTGCATCCAGTGCAATTCATTTACCAGCTCCTGCGTCAACGTCAGTGCCTCTGAGTGTCCTCCGAATGCCAGCACCAGCTGCCTCAGCTCCTGGGCCAACTCCTCTCCAGGTGAGCTGGGGTGCGCTGCCCCCACCTTGTAGGGAGCTGACGAGGGAGCCAAGGAGGCTGGGGTTGGGCTGGGGTCCACGGTGGCGTCATGTAGGTGACTGGGGGATGCGACCCACTGATGAGCAGGAGTCCGATGGGATCCCGGAGAAGGGCAGGCAAGCAGGCGGGGCCCTGCGGCGCCTTGGGTGTTGCTGCCCCCTCCCCTCCTGTGCGCGCTGGCGGTGCAGGGAGCAGGAGCTGCTCTTAGAGGAACTGCGCGCTCGCCTTTCCCCACCCTCCCTATCTCCCCTTCTCCATCATACTTCCATTCAAGCCGGTAGCAGCGGTGCAGCAGTGACCTCTCTCAGGACACAGAGCATTCTGCAGGCAAATGCAAGAAGAAAGCTCTGCGCGTTCCCAGCGGACCCTGCAGTGTGTTAAAGTAAATGAATGCATGTGCGCATGTGCAGTCACTGCCCCCGCCGCCACCTCACTATTCAGCTCCGGTGGAGACATCCTTACAGCTACCATGTCATGACCATGCCTAAGAAACTTCCCATGATTCTTTAATTCATTCTGATACACAAGTCTTTTTACAATTCCTCGGTTGTCTCAAAGATGTCACAGGGCAGATAGTTCACAGGGTGGGGTTAGGTCCCAAATAAAATCCCCACATGGCATTTTACTGTTAAAGCTGTCAATTCTGGTTTCTTTCATAATGGTGCCCATTACTTTTTTTTTTTCTTTTTGCTCAGTCCCGTTGATTGGTGGGAGAAATGGGGCCGTTTTCCATATCTGGCCTGGCTGGTTCCCCCCTTGTGGGATCATTTCACTTGTTCCTTAGCTCCTGATATTTCTTACAAATAAACTAGCGCTGTCCAGCAGCACTTTGTAGAACGATGGAAGTACCGATGTCCATTCTGTCCTACTCAGTGTCCATACGTGGCTCTGATGCCCTTGAAACAGGGCCTGTATGATGAAGGAATTTAATTTAAAATTTTACATAATTGTGATGAAATTAAATGTCCACGTGCAGTGGCTACTGTATTGGCTGGCTCTGGGCTCAAAGCTTGCTGGGTACTGCTCACCCTCGAAGCAGGAGGCAGAGGTGTTCTGTGGACATTCTGCTGCCCACTGCATTTGCTCGACCGATTTTAGAGAGGCTGACACTGAGCAGTGGGCTGGGGGGTCAGCCTGCATCAGCAGTTCCAGCTTCCCAGCAGCCGTTGCCAAGAGTGTGACCCTCATCTTTGATAATGGCCCAGAAGGAGGTGCCCGTGGTGGGATCTTTCCACCTCAGGAACCACACTGGGTGCAGGCGGCATCTTCTGCCTTCCATTGCAGCGGTCTCTCCTTAGGTCCCTGCCCTCCTTACGGCCTGACAGTCTGTGTTTACTGTGTGCAGGAGGAAATATCACCTGGCACCAGGACATGTCCTGCTTGGCGGCCAACTGCAGTGGGGAGACGGATTCACTCCTCTCCTTCACTGTCCATGTGTCTGACAGAGAACACTTCTATTTCAGAAGCCAGTGCTGCCAAGGGAAGACGTGCAATGCCACCAGCGATTCCCTGGGTTTGTGCTGCTGTGGGGCGGCCCCCTCCAGTGTCCTCCAAGCCCTGCCTTTTGCCATCCGTGCTCCTGGCCATCATGTGAATGTTGGGGGTCCAGGTAGTTCGGGGTGTGCCAGAATAGCACTCCCATCGGCTTCAACAAGGCGGCTTAAACAAGGATGCTGCCCTCCCTTTGCTCAGGGAGGACAGATGTCACAAGCACTCTGATTGTGCAGAGGGGGGTGAGATCAGCGTTCTCGGATGTGGTCCCAGGTCCTCTGTTAAGACCCTAAGCCTTAAAAATTATTGAGGATTCCAAAGAACGCTTGTGATATGGATTCCACACATCAATGTTTACTTAGAAACTAAAGCTAAGAAATTCAAGAATCTCAAGTAGTTCACTCCAAAATTGCGGTGATTACACATAATACCATTAACACCTCTATGTAGAAAAGCCTCCATTTTCCAAGACAAAAATATGTAATGAAAAGAGCAGCATTGTTGTTACATATTTTTGCAAGGATCCTTAAATTCTGCCTTAGAATAAAGCACTGGGATCTCTTGTTTCCCTGGGAGTTTGTAATCTCCACATCATGCAGCCGGAGAGCTCCACTCCATAGGCATGACATGAAGGGAATGAGAGAGGAAAAGAGTATGTTTCCATTTTCTGAAAGTGGTTTTGGTCTCTCAGACTTCTTGTATCAGGTCTCAGAGTGCCCAGGGTCCCCGCACCTCGGCTGAGAACTGCTGATCTAGACTAAGTCCCTCTTTCGGAAGATGAGAAGTTGTGACCCAAAAGGCAAGGTTCATTGTCCGTGGTCATAAAACATGACAAATTAAGAGCAGAGCTTCTTCTCAATATTTTTTTTTTGCATCTACTTGCAATATTAAATAATGGCGTGTGTTCGTTTATTCAATAGATTTTGTAATGGAGCCCTGTTTGCCGGTGTTCAGAATAGCCAGCTGATGAGATTGGCGTAGGTCGCACTGGCTTGAACGCTTAGCCTTGACTTCTCAGTCTGCACCCAGAGCACTAAATGTCTACAAGGTGAGGTGTGAGCGAGGTGCCCGGAAGTCTGTATCTGAGATCCTGAGGATGCAATTCCGTCCACAGCGTCTCCCGGCAGCGCCTTTGCCAGCCTGTCCCTTCCTCCGGGCAGTGCTGTGTTCTGCACGCCAGCCCCATCCTGAGTGCTGATTCTTCCTGTGCCCAGACCCTCCACCGGAAGATATTTCCAACACGGAGTGCCTCGCTTGTTCCAGGCCTAACATCACATCCTGTGCGGAGAAGCCCCGGAAACGTTACAGAGGAGAACGATGTGTCTCTCTCGTTGCCCGGTTTAATCACAGTATGTCTTGGTGTCCCAGTTCATTTATTGGGCTTGGACGGAAACCATGTCAGCCTTCCTGGGGCCGTGAGTGCTGATAGCACAGAACTGCTGTGCCGAGCAGGAGGGTAGGGTCAGGATGTCTGCAGGATGGACGGTTACTGAAGCCTCGAGCTGCGGCTGTTTCTGCCTTTTCTTGGTCTGGAGCTGCTTCCTGTGGGCTGCCTCACATTTGAACTCTGTTCTCCCATGGCTTAAACTCAAGCCATGCTTATTTACTTGCTTTGCCACACTCCTGACGCTTTCCTTTGTCTGGCTGCTGTCATTCTGCGGGTGTGGGTGGACGACTTTGTCTCCTTTTATGCCTACTTTTTATCCCACCTGATATAGGAGCCCGCTTGCCATAGCTTGGATCCTGCAAGTCAGTCTGTGCCTTAAAATCCAAGCCCCTCCCTTTCCTACAGAAGTAACTTGATGCTAACCATTCTGCGGCCTCTACATCTCGGGGCTCTAGGGGACAGATGTTTGTTTCTTGCTTGTGCAGCGGTCATTGCAGAGTTCAGGGTGTGTGTCACATGCGTCCTACAGCTCTGGTCCTTGATCACTCAGGACTTGGTATTGTCTGCTGCATCTCATGCATCGCACCTGCAGGGAGGGAAGCGTGGCAGTGGGAGAGGCTGGAAGGTTTCCGTGATTCCCTCCTGCATTCCCTGGGCTGGAACTCAGAGGGCAGCCTGGCTGTGGGGGAGGCAGAGAAACACGGTCTAGAGGTGGCCCAGAAGGAAAGCATGAGACGGAACCTAAAGGTGAACAACCAGCCAGGCTTTGCCAAAGCACGGCGCACAGTAAGGGGTGCTGAAGAGCACCGATGCCCAAGAACAGTTTGAAGCCAATTTTCCTTAACGTCAACTCTAGTGCTTAACTGTAATCATGTATTTTTCAGTGGGGCCAAGAAATTAATGTGAATTCCCATTCACTTCTTGTTTAAAAATAGAATTTGTTTTCACAGATGGTTTAGAGTGTTCAGCAGGCATCGGAGGTCCCATCTACACCTGTATCACACACAGTCTCCCTGTTGCTGCCCCACCCCCAACCCCTACCGAGTGTTACAGTCTGACCCCACGTTGACACCATTATGAGCCAGGGGTTCAGACAAACTGTAGTTTCACTGCCTTAAAAGCCCTCCGTTCTCCTCACTCATTCCAGAAGGTGCCGGCAGCTGCTGATCTATTTACTGCTGTACAGTTTGCCTTCTCCAGGGTGCCTTATGGTTGGGATCACTGTGTAGCCTTCTCAAAATAGCTTCTTTTCCTCCCTCCCTACTAATACATTTATGACTCTTCATTGTCTTTCTTTTTGGTGCGGGTGATTGAACTCAATGTTTTGCACATGCTAAGTGCTGTCTTTCCCACTGACCTACATTCCAGCAAAAGTTCCATTTTCTTTCAGTTCATGGGGTGATTCACAGCTGTAGTTTTTAGTTCTAAATCTGAGTCCAAGGGCAGCAGTGACACGGAAGGGTTTTCTCTGCTCATCGCATTCCCGGGGTGCTTTGGAATGAAGAGTGGAGACTTCCTCAGAGCCTGAGTGAGGCTGAAAGCAGACAGAGGGAAGCCAGCCTAGATGAAATTATCCTTGCTCTTTTTGTAGCCCAGTGACGGGTGCACCCAGCAGTGCCCCGCTCCACTCACAGCCACGCAGCCACCTGCCCTGACACTTGCCATGAAACAACAGATTGCTTTTGTAGTTTGGAAGTGCAGCCACTTCATGTGCTTGGGTCCCCTCTGTGTCTGGGAGCTTCCTGTGTCCCAGGACTGTTTGAGTTGTAGCCAACAGGGCAATTGCAACGTGTAATAACTGTGGAACAAAAAGTGCTGCTATGATAACCCTGTTTTCCTAATGTCCTAGGCCTCTCCTAGGACCTTAATCTCAAAACATGACTAAACATAACTCAGATTTTGGGTAAAGATACCAGGCTTCCCCTAGGTTCCTTCTTTTTGCATTTCCCTTTTCTCAGGGAAAATTCATACAAGGAAAAGTCACAGCCAGAAGAGGAAGACAACAGCAAACCTGGGAAGGGGAAGGAAAGCGAGGCCAGGTGACACTGCCCTCCTCACAGAGAGCACAGGGCTGCCTTCCCAACCCCTTCCTGGCTCTGCACCCACTGCCACGCAGGAGCGCAGGAGGTGAAACTCCAGGTCCAGTCTGGTCTTCGTTGTGAGCTTGGATCCTCATTTGTCTCCCAGACTCAGTCTCCTCAGGGTTCGGTGTGTGAGGGGTGCTGGCCTGGCCTCCACGGTCCCTCTTCCCTTGCATGGGCTTCAGGATCAGATGAGTTCTGGCAGTTCATGATGCTGTCACCTACAGGCAGAACCCAGAGCAGGCCAGGTGGGTGGCAGGTGGGGACGTGGGGAGTCCTCACCAAACTCACATCCACAGCCACTGAGACTCTCGTGCTGAAAGGCTGCTCCAGCATCAGGACCTCCACCTGCCAGCTCCTGTCTGCTAGAAACCAGATGGCGGAGGGACTCGCCTTTGAGAAGATGGAATGTACAGACGCCTCCTTAGTCACCACCTCCAAACCAAGCCTGGGCTCCCGCACCCTCTGCAGCCCCTTGGCCCTTGCCAGTCTCTTTCTGCTGCTGCTGCTGCTGCTCTGAGGTCCAGGACTCTGTCCTGCCTGTGTCCCGTGATGGCACTCTCATTGCTCGTGGGTGGGAAGTTTCAGAACCTTCAGGTAATGTTGCCATCAGTGCTGATGTCTGTTATTAAAGTGTTGATCTTCTCACGGGGTAGTTCTGTGCTGACTGTTCTAGGTTGGGATGAGCTTGTTTGAGCCACCACCCAGCACCACCTCCCACTTCTGGATGGGAGACACATCCTTGCTTTTGAAATAGGGGGATGCTTGTCTCATAACTTGGAAGATGTCCTAGCTTTTGGCCCATCTTACTTCTGTGAAGCTGACCCTTTGCTGGTATCCACTAATTACAGCCCCAAACTCTGGGTCCCACCATCATGAACCCCATACTCATGCACAGGGGTGCCCTAGCTGAGCCCCACAGAACCCTGTGTTGGTCTCAGGGCCAATACAGAGGCTTCAGTGACTCTTTAAACTTGTCCAGTATCAGGTTCTTCAATAATCATCTTGTATTTGGTCAGAAACCCACAGTGTATGAAGAAGACAAGAATATCATTACAGGCTCCTCTCCACGGGGGTTCCTACAGGGCATGTACACAAAGGCTGCTGAAGACCAGAATTCTCCTACTACGGCTCAACTCCAGGCAGGGGCATCCTCAAGTTAGCTGGTGTCATGGTGCACATGGAGATTCCCCCTAAGCCTCTTGCACTCATAGCAGGGTCTGTTGAAAGGTGATTGGACTCTAGGGCCCTTACAGCTGACTTGCTGTTATGAGGTGCAATCTGGCTGGAAGAGGTGCCTCACCGGGGTGGGACCCCAAAGGGTTTACCTCCTTGCTCAGCTCTTCCCTTGGTTCTTGGCTGCCTGTCCATCATGCTGTGAGCAGCTCTCCCCTGCTGTGCACCTCCGCCATGCCTTCCTGACTTGGAGCCATTCGACCACGGACTTAACCATGAGCCAAGGTAGACCTCTCCTTGTTTGAGTTGTGGGTGCTGGATATTGTGCTTCAGCAAATAGAAAAGTGACTAAGTCGGTACGCAACAAGCTGGGCTCATGCCTGGGCTAAGGCGGCTTCCTACAGCCATGTGCGGAGCAGACTGTAGATCCCAGTCCCTTCCCTCAGAGAACTTGAAACCAGGACAAAGCCATCAAGGCTGTATCAAACAGCAAGAAAACCACTGGTCCACTGCACACAATGGATCAGATTTAATGACTAAATGAGGCCTTGAGTTAGACTTGGATGAGTGGAAAAGAGCAAAGAATATATAAAAAATTTAAACCAATCAATAAAAATCAATAAAATAGAGGCCATAACAGAAACCCTACCAACAAAAGATCACCCAGGGTCTCAAGAGTTCACCACTCTTTTACCTCAGTATCTGAGTATCTGAGTATCAGTATCTGAGAAGAAATTATGCCAGTACTTTTCCATAAAATTGGAGGGAAAATAGCACTGCCAAACTCATTCTTTGAAGCTTGCATTACCTTAATATCAAAACCAGAAAAGCACTGAGCAACAAGAAGTTAAAAAAAAAAACTACAAGCGAATTTATTTAAGGAACATGAAAGCAAAAATACCCAACATGGTACTTGAAAACAGAATGCAACAAATTAGTAAAACTATCACAGATAATGACAAAGTGGGCTTCATTCCCGGAATGCAAAGACGATTCGGTATTCACAACAAGTCAGTGTAATACAGGACATACAAAAAAAGGATTAAAAGCACAGGACAATTTCAGCATATGCAGAAAAAGCCTTTGACAAAATCCAATATCCATTCATGATAAAAATCTTCATGATAAAAAGACATACAAAAGCCTTAGTTTGCTAAGTTTCCAATTAATAAACATCTTTCCAGCTATTATAACTTTGTTTTCAAGTGTTGTAGTTTTCTTTTTTTTTTGTACTGGGGATCGAGCTCATGACCTTGTACTTGCCAGCTAGGCAGTTATGCCACTGAGCTAAATCCCAAGCCCTGGGTTGTAGTGTTTAGTGTACAAGTCTTTTATTTTTTGCCTATATTTATTTTTATTTAAAATATTTGAATGGCATTCTAAGTGAAATTATTTTATAATTTCTATTTTCACTTTCATATGTAGAAATGCAATTGATACTGTGTTAATCTTATATTCTAAAGTTTGGCTAATTTGCTTAACAGCTTTAATGTTTGTATAAATGCATTTTTAAAATTTTTTATTTTTTAAGAGAGACTTTTTTTTTTAATCTGTGTTGGGGATCGAACTCATGACCTCATGCTTGCAAGGCAGGCACATAGGCTGCTGAGCTAAATCCCCAACCCCTTAATTTTTTAAAGAGACTAAAACAAAAGAGAACAGAACAAAGCAGATCAGAGCAGAACGATGCAAGCAACACAGCACTTCACAACAAGACAACTGGATATTACCAGTAGCTACCATAATGTCTCTTTTCTTCACCATAGTTGAGCGCATCTTCACGCACAATAATATCAAACATAACAAAATAATATAAAACCACTCACAAGAATGAAAGCATTACAGGACTTCAAAACCAACTAATAGGAAATGAACAATGGCTACTATAATGTCTCATTTTCCTTAAAAATGTGTTTATACCATCATACATAATAAAATCTAATAAGACAACAGGATAGAACCAATCAAAACAGAAGAACAAAAGTATGGTAGGACTTCACAACAGGATGATAGTAAACCAGCAAAGGCTGCCATAATGTCTTGTTTTCTTTAGAATAGCTGTTCATACAATCACACATAATAAAATCAAACAAAACTGAGTAAAACTGATCCAACCAATGAATGAAAGCACTATAAGACTTCAAGGCAATATAATGGGAAACCATGATTACCATAAAATCTTTATCAATGCATCTAAAAAAACATTTCTATTTGTGAATGAAAATAATTTTACCGTAGGAATTCTACTTTTTTGTTTCTTTTACGTTTTTATTTTTCTTTTATTCTGATTATTGGTCCCAAAGGCACTCATTCATCTGTTCTCCCAGTCCTTGTGCCCTGTTCCTCAATTTTGAGTTCTTGTCTGCTGTATGTTGTAAATATTTCATCCTAATCTGTCAGCTGTGGCTTTGTATATGGTATTTTTCTTTCAAAGTTAAGATTAATTAATATAATACTGCTTGAATCTCTTGAGCACTGAACATTGAGTGTGTCATTCTCTTCACATTTGGGAAGGCCCAGATGCACAATCAGAGATCATCATCAGGACAGAAAAAAAAAAAAAGAAAAAACTATTGCCCTCTTAACCTGTTGTTCAGTAAAAGTACAGTTTGTATTGTCTCCGAAAGTATCCAGAGACTTAAAAACAGATTTTGGTAAAACTGTGGCTCTTCATTTGGGCCTATAGAAGCCCAGTAAGTAACTAAAAGCTCTTCATTTTGTAAAACTCTGAGTCAGAGCCTTCTTGGCTCTGCACAGAGGCATGGTAATAATTTAGGGTGAATCTGGCCTATAAGTTGGCAAACCAATGTTAATACCCTCAATGCACATAGGCTAACTCACCCCTCTTCAAGACAGGGGGCACCACGATAAAAACAACTAAAGTTATTGTTGGGATTTACGGGGACAACCAGTGATCAGCACTTACAACGTCTCCAAAATCTCTTCCCCTAAGTGATGCCCAAAGGTCTCCAGTCACCTTGGATTCCAGCAGAATTGCACATGACTGACACTGTCCCAAGCAGAGAGGTCTTCTTATAGGAACACAGTCCTCCTCCAGCAATGAGGACTCCTCCAGAGCTGGAAGCCTGACAGGTCACGGTCAGCCAGACCCCAGCCCACCACGACACCCTACACCTGTGCCTTTGGTTTGCTAAAGACCAGCCTGACCCTGGCCTTCAGACCTGTGCCCCTTCAGTCCTCACAGGGAGCCCCTTCCTTGTTTTCCTTTTCTTTCCTTTGTTGGGGGCCGCTGGATCCCTGCAGCTCTGGCCCCACCTTCCTTTTCTGTTTCTTTCCATTTAAAGGTTTTTCCTCCAAATTTAAGGAAAATGCCTGTTTCAATTTCCATTGTCACTAAAGCCAGCACCTTATTAACTGGGGACAGAAGCACTGTGACTCATCTAATATCATATATAAGTACAGAACTATGCTTAATGAATTCATTTGCATTTATTTAAGTTGTTAACTGGGTTTTTTTTTTCAAGGAAAGTAGGACGTATAAAGGAAATGAAGCACAGACCTCTGAACGGGGGGTATGAATCTATGTTTCGATGGCAGAAGTCTAAAGCAAGACACTGTATTTATTTATTTTAGTATGACACATTATTTTTTCAAACTTATCTTTTATTTATACATTAGTTCTTTAACTGTTCTATGCATATATTCGGTTTCTTTTTTCTCATTTCATTGCTGAATATTTCCAGGATGGTGTTCAGTAGCTCTACCTCGACACTATTAAGAACTTCAGACCTAGGATTGAAGTAGGACCAATCTTGGGCTTCTCCATTAGCTGCTCCTCCTCTCTCCTGTCCCCTTGTTCTTTGCTTGCTGCAAAGCACTGTGGAAGAGCAGAGGTGGGGCATGGGTGGGCTAGAAGGAGGTTGTGTCCTGAGACCTGATGAGTTTTCTGGCTTGGTTTACAGTTTCCTCTGAAGCTGAAGCACTGTCTGCCTTCAAGTTACACTGGCACCATGGCTTTGCATATGTTGATTTAAAAGTTCTTGTTGCATGTTGATTTCTGAAAAGATATAGTATTGAGAGTCTCACCACTAGGTGGAGCCATTGTAGCTTCCCAAAACTGGGGCCTTAGCACACTTGCTGAAAAGATTAGCATTAAAATGAAAGCAAGGACTTTGTACAGGGACAAGGCCAAAGGTGTCTTGAGGTCAGACAGACAGTACCCTTTCTAGGCTCAAGGGTGCAAAACTGTAAACATTTCAGCAGTGAAGAGAGCCCTGGGGTATTGTCTCCCTGGAGGACGGTTTCTAGGGAACAGTCTCCTAAAGGTCAGCTATGCAGGTAACCAGAGAGCACTGCAGCCATGGCCCAATAGGGCCCCAGTGGCTACTTGAGCAAGCAGCCAACACTGGAGACATCCACATGGTGCTTGTTTTTCAGGCCTGCAGAATGCAAGAGCTCTGGGGTTGTAAAGGCTTCCCTCCATACTTCAGAAGGCCTGGGAGACCTGAGAGATATATATGACAAGGTCACAGTCCCTGGCACGAGTCTGTGACAGTGCTGCCTCAAGCTGTGAGCAAGAAGCTGTAGGTGCAGCAGAGACCCCAGGAAGTTAGAGATGCCAGGAGCATGGAGTAGCTGCTGAGGAAAGCCGCAGACACTGAGAGCATGGAGAGAAGATACAAGCCATGTGGGCTGTGTTCAGGTAGGGGGCGAACAAACCTTGTTGGGAGAGCACAGCCCCAGACCTGAAGGTGAGCTGAGACTGCAATAGAAATGGAACCGTGAGGATAATGTGGTTTGGTTTCTGCAATGATGTGGGATTTTTTTTGTTCTCCTTTTTCATTTTTTTTCCTTCTCTTTTCTTTTCTTTCCCTCTTATCTTTGTCTTCCCATTCTTCTTTTCTCCCTTTCCCCCAGCATTCGGTGTCTTTATATGCGCAGAGGAGAATAAGAATGAATGTCAGCACTGCCTTTCGTTGGCAAACCAGGGTAACCTCACCCTGGGTATAGGGGACCCAGACATAAGTGTCAGCATGTTACCAGGTTCCCGTGTACTCACAGCTTCCTTTTCTCTCCATTACACTCCTGCTCCTCTGCTGCCTTCTGTCATGCCCACAAGTATTCCTTCAAATCTCTTCCACATCGGTGCTTTACTCCACTTATCAAAATAATTTCATCAGAGTCTGATCTCCTGCCTATTTTTATCTAAGTATAGCTATTTCTGTTTTTTTTTTTAGAGTGTTTTCTTTATTTTAAAGAGTGTAAGACAAAACAGTAAAGTGAAACTAAACAAAACAGTGACAGGACAATAGGAATGCCACGATCCTTACTATATTGCATAATCTTATCCTATAACTACTGGCTCCAGGCTTGCAGAGTCAATCAAACAACTTAAACTTCAGATTGCTTCCCTTCTTCAGTTATTATCACCTCAGCCTGTGTTGTATTGGGTCTCTTATGTTGGGGTTGGAGGGGAGTGGGGGAGGCGGGAGGGAGATGGAGGTGGCTCCCTTAGGCCTCTGCAGACCCACAAGTTGCTGGAACTGCATTGCTTCCTTGATGCTTCTCGGCTGCTGGTAGGGCCTCCACCCATGCATGGGGTGCGGGGGCTGCAGGCTTCCTTGTTGTTTCTCTTCAGCTTGTAGATCCCCGGCTGGCGCGTGGGACATGGGGACTACGTTGCCCTTCTGTGGACCCCCAGAGCCTCCACTGGCACACAGGGCACGGGGACCACGCGGCCCCTCTGCTCAGCCTCCGCTGCCAGCAGGGTCTGCACTGGCACACGGAGGTGGGGGCTGCATGACTTTCCTGCTGCTTCTCCCCGTCCAGCAGGGCCACCACCTCTGGTTTTTTATTTTTGCTGGATTCTTCAATTCTCTCTTTCTATGGGCTTCAAGGTCAGTTCAGATCCTTCCTGGGTCCACAGAACCCACCTCTCTCCTCCTTCTCTTCCTCATGTTGCTGTATTCCAGGGTCTGGACACCTAACTTGGAGAGGTGCTCTCTCTGCTGCTCCCTGTCCGCCATTTTCCCGGAAGTCTTGGTTTCTCTTTACAGGCCCCTTCTTTTTTTTTTTTTTTTTTTTGGTACCGGGGATCGAACTCATGACCTTGCACTTGCCAGGCAGGCGCTTAAGCCACTGAGCTAAATCCCCAGCCTACAGGCCCCTTCTTACTGATGCACTCCCTTTCCTCTTCTCTTTCTTTTGGGCTTCCCCCTCCCTCCACATCCATTGTAACTGTTAATTGCAGTATAGTAAAGTCTGCATGGGGCATGGAAAAAAGGGTGAAATTCTTAAAACAAGTTCTAATACACATGATGGATGTATGGTTGGACCTGTTGATGTTGGTATAACTAATAGATTCTCTCTCTGCAACATAGCAACCAGGTCTTACCCTATTATCACCAGGCTGGAGCTGAGCGTTCTCAAGACCAAAATCATTAAACTATCCCACCCTTTTGTGGAATAAGTTTGCAGGTTCCATGACTCCTATCGTGGAAAAAGAATTTTCAGGACTCATCTGTAAGGAAAAGAGAAGGGTTTATTAAACAGAGATCTTAGGAGACACCCAAGAGCAAAGCATGGACACTCAGAGAGATGAGTCACATTATGAGCCAGAGCTGGGTCTACATAAGAGGTGTCTTCAAGATAGGCACCCTAGGATGTGTGCTCTCTCTGGCTATCAGGTTACCCATCTGGCAGGTTAAGTCCAAGTGCAAGCCATCTTCATGTGAGCAAAGTTGAGATCTGATGCCCAGGAATATTATTACTTCCTTGAGAGTGGAGAAAGTGTTATTTACAGACCAACAGTACAAGTCCAGACCCCAGATTTACAGACTTATTTTGTCTTTAATAACTTTAGAAATTTTTAAAATAAGTTTCCTGTAAGAGAAAAATGCTTGAGCAATTTTATGTCTTGAAGCTGCAGTTTAAAATACAATTTTAAAATCTTGATTTCATTTTTTCATTGCTGACTAGTTTTTATTTCTTCTGTTTTCACTATTAAGCTGAGTATGTTGAAGAAATAGACAAATATTAAAATCCACACAAAGATCATGTTACTGGGAAGTAGACACTAACCAAACACATCTTTATTGTAGGACAAAAGTCATCCACTGTAGTCGATCCCCAACTCACAGTGCAAAAACAGTAGAAAAATAAGAAAATAAAGGGGAAAATGATGCTAAAACTCTCAACTCCTCAAAACCTGATCCAAGGGGCAAACATGGGGAGGAAATTAAAAACAAATGGCTGAACTATATTCAGTGATAAAAGAATAAACAACAACCACAAAGCCATATCAGTAAAGTACTGGTAGAGCTCAAAGAAGATACAACTATGTGGATAACAGGCTTAAACAAAATGATCAGTGAGTTTAATGAAGACAACAATAACCTAGCTCATCTCACATGCAACACATGGATAACGTGGATAGTGAAGAATTGAAGCCTGTGAAGATGTACCAGACAGAAATCCAGTAGACAAAAAATCCTACTGAAAGTGTGAGCAGTGGAGGTGACCATGGTGAAGAGATTGTGTAGAACTGGAAGACAGGGCTGATGCAGGCCATCACACACTCAGAGACACCTTATAAACAATGGCGATCATGGGAAATGGATTTAACAACTGCAAGATAATGCAAAGAAGACTAGCCTAAGACTAATAGAAATTAGATAAAAAACAGGAGATGGCAAAAATGGCATAACAAATCCGTTTTCAGAATTAATAGCAGAAAATTTTCCAAGCAAGGAAATAATTCAATATACAGTAAACAAGGCAATGGAACTTTAAAGAACCATGACCAGAGAAGAATGTCTCCATGGCATATCATAGTCAAAATCCTGGAATTCCAACAATAGGACAGAATGGTAAAAGCTGTTAGAGTAAAGCAGCAAAATTACTTAAACAGGTAGACCTATAATAATCACTGAAGATTTATCAGTGCAAACTTTAAAGGTCAGGAGAGTTTGAAGTTTTTCAAGTCCTGTAAGACAATGCACCAACAAAAAACACAAAACTCCTTTCAATTCAAATTAATATACCCTGCAAAACTCTTTCAAAATGGGGTGGGGAATAAGACCTTCCATGACAAAGGGAACTGTAAAACACTCATGACCACCAAACCAGCACTCCAAAGAAGTATACAAGGGTGTCCTAGGTGGAGACAATGAAGATATCAAAGCAAAAAGGCAGGGTAAGCTGCTGAGCAAAAGGGAAAATTAAAGGATCCAGCAACATTGAAATAATGCAAGGACAAGAATCAGTCAATACCTTTCAGTATTAACTCACAATGGAAGTGGTCTTGACTACTTAAGGAAAAACACAGATCAGCTTGGATTAAAAAGCAAAACAAAATGTACACTGCAGGGAAAAGATGCACTTAATTCAAAAGGAAATTCACAGACTAAAACTCAGTGGGTGGAAAGCAATGCTACATGCAGTCGGGGCTCCAAAACAAGGAGGACTTCAAGTGAAAACCATTCAGAAGAGGTGAAGGTCAGTGCATATTGGTGACGGGAACAGTTCAACAGGGAGAGATAACAACTATAAATGCATGAATCAAATATCAGCACACCTGTCTTCATGAAATAAGACAAAGTAGATCAGATATATATTGACAAAATCATAACAGGAGGCCTAAATATAGATAAACTGGACCCACCCCAAATTCAGAGCTGAACCACACTTATAAGCAGATAGACTTAATAGATATTCTACCTAAAAGTAGAATAAACATTCTTTTCCTCAGTAATTGGGACTTTCTCCAAAATAGACCACATACTAGCCCACAAAGCATACTTAAATAAAGACGTAAGACAAAAAGAATATTACTGTATGCATATGATCCAATCATGGTGCAATGAAGTTAGAAATCTATGGCCAAAGAAACCACAGAAAATTTATAAATACATGGAGATGAAATGAGCCATCTTACTCATTTGTTCTTATGCAAATTTTACCTTTCTGAATTGCATTTTTTGGGACGATTGTAACAATGTTAAAATGAATAAAATGTGAGCATATTTGTAAATTATAAAACCCTAAACCAATTTTATTCTTAATTATTGGTCTAGTATAAAGTAAACATTTTTAATAATTTTGCTTAGCAGATTAAAAAGAGCTCTGGCTGGTAGTTGAGCTGGCAGAGCTGTCCTGTTTCTTCCTCCTGATCGTGTCCAGAGCCCGAGGTGAGGGTTCAGGCACGTGTAGACGCCTGTGTGCGCCTTGCCCAGGCTCACCTCCACAGCAGGTCGTCTTAGTGGGGACACCTCCCGCCCCCCCCATGCTGTATTTCAGTCCTTCCTGAACTCCTTCTAGACTCTAGCATAACACTGTGGGCATCCAGAGAGATCTCCTGACCAACTGGGCAGATTTTCTATATGAAAGTGTTAAGCAAATCTCCACATGTGCAAAGTTTACAAAGTCCCCCTACTTATTCTGTTTGCTTTTACAATCACCAACACACAAGGAGGAACTTCTTGACTCTGAGGCCTCCTGGCTTTCATGTAAATGCCTGCATTCCTGGAAGCAGAGGTCCACACAGCAGGAGG
>PVJX010017000.1:26104-39300 GCA_004027295.1 Dolichotis patagonum
TTTCTTTTTTTTTTTAATTTGAAAGAGAATAAAACAAAAGGGGACAGTACAGAGCAGATCAGAACAGGACAACATAGGCTACACAGTACTTTATATTAAGTCAACTGGACATCAACAGTAGCTGACACCATATCTCTTACTCTGCTATAGTTGAGCATAGTTTCAATACAATAATATCAAACATAACACAATAGTATAAAGCCATGCATAGAGTGAAAGAATTACAGGGCTTTCTGAAACGAATAACAGAAAATGATCAATGGGTACTATAATATCTCATTTTTGATAAAAAAAATTTTTTGTTTGAACTATCACACATATTCAAATTCCAATAAGACACAATGTGATAGATAGAACCAATGGTAGTAGAACAAAAAAAGCATGGTAGGACTTCTAAGAAGGATGATATTAAATCAGCAATAGCTGTCATAATGTTTTGTTTTCTTCAAAACAGCTGTTCATATCATCACGTATGATATAGTCAAACAAAGCAGGATAAAACCATTCCAACTGATGATTGAAAACTTTGAAAGACTTCAAAGCTATGAGATGGAGACTCATGCTTACCATAAAGTCTTATATACTCTTATCAACTCTCATACTAGGGAGACTATATGGTATTTACCCTTGTGAGTTTGGTTTATTTCGCTTAAGAGAATGGTCTCAAGTCACGTCCATTTATTTATAAATATCTCGATGTGATCATTCTTTATAGCTGAGTAGTACTCCATTGTGTAAAAATGCCACAACTTTTTTATCCATTCCTCAGTTGATGGGCACTTAGGTTGTTTCCAAGATCTGGCTATTACAAATTGTGCTGCTATAAACATGGGTGCATATATATCACTGTGGTATGATGTTTTCCGTTTTTCTGGGAATATGCCTAGAAGCGGAATAGCTGGGTCAAATGGGACTTCCAAACCCAGCTTTTAGAGCAATCTCCAGACTGACCTCCACAGTGGTTGCACCAGTCTACACTCCCACCAACAGTGTAGAAGAGTTCCTTTTTCCCCACAGCCTCTCCAACACTTGTTGTTGGTAGTGTTTTCTACCTTGGCCATTCTTTCTGGAGTGAGATTTCTAGCCTTATGCTTTTTAAAGATGGTTTGATCAAGATGTAATTCATGCAGCACTCAACACACTCTGAAAGGATGAAGTTTCAAGGCCTGCTCAGGCGGGCGCAGTCTCCCTCACAGCCTGGAGGAGGGCGCCCTTTAGTCCCTGCTGGGCCGTGGCCTCCACTAAAGATCACACACTAGGGGCTCCTTCCTCCAGGCCCTGCACAGCAGCAAGCCGCATGGCAAGGATACCAGACTCCCTACCTTGGGAACTTTGTGGCTCTGTATCCTGCACCCTATGCCCCTTCTTTCAGACCCATTCCCTCAAAGATCTTAGAGAAAAATCTGCAAAAGGACTGCAACATCAGAAAATATATATACTCAGCTTATGGCAGGTTGCTTTTGCTCAGTCTCTGTCCCAAGCTCAAGTGCAGCAGCAAAAATGTTATCTTTGCCTTGTTTAAGGCGAAGGAAAAGGTTACTTTGCGTGGAGAGAGCCCAGTGGCCCGCAGTGAGGACAGGCGTGGGTGAGGCCTGTCCGCTTTGCCACAGCATGCTGTGTGAACCTGGTCCCACCACCCCGCAGGTCTGGGCCTCAGATTTTCATCTGCAGGGAGGATGGCCATGCCCCCTGCCTGGGATGAGGCCCAGACATTGTGTGTGTGTGACGCACCTGCCAAGGTGTGAGCAGGGAACTTCACCCTCATCTGCACGTGGGCATTAATGGCAGCTGCTGCTTCTCGTGCCACAAGGCTGCATTGGGCCATTGCGCGGGCTCCTTTCCTGTGAGTCCACACCCGCAGCACACAGCGATCACATTCATGGCGCCTGTGCTCTGCAGTCTTCCTTCTTTTCCGTCTCCTCCTTCTCCCTCCTCCTAGCTCCCTCAGGCCCTTCTTCCCCTCTCCATCTGCGAAAACCTGTTTCCATTGTTTCTCTTCAGTATTTTTCTACCAGTCCCTTTGCCCGTCCTCCCCCCCATCTCTTGTTCCCCTTCCCATGTGAAAAAGATCTCCCTAATTCCCTGCATCTGTCTAGAAAAGGATCTCTTCTTCATTGCTGGTGGGAGACTAAACTGGCACAAGCATTATGGAACTCAGTATGAAGATTCCTCAAAAGCTAGAAAGAGAAATCTCACTCGGCCCAGATAGTCCCCTTTTAGGCATATTTCCAAGAAATGTTAGAGTCAACTTGGAAACACCCTCTATGCCCGCAGACAGAGGAATGGATAAAGAAAATGTGGTATTTATACACAGTGGAGTACTACTTTCCAGGAGGAAGGGTAAATTTGAAGTGTTTTTAGGTGATTGGGAACAAACCATGATTTTAAACAGAATAAATCAGATGCACAAGCTTAAATGTCACACTATTTGTCTTCTATGAGAAAACAAAACAATACATATGGAGCCAAGTAAAGGACATACCTCTCACTCTCACATTTTTATTTTTACTAGTATAAGCTTAAGAACATAGTGATTGCAGTCATCCCGAGAATCTGGTGCCTGAACATAATACATCCCTGTTCCTTTTATTTCATACTATTTTCTTCCTCTCCCTCCATCTTTTGATAACCTTTCCTTCAGGAAAAATATCTGTGTCCTTGTTTCCTATCATCTTTTATTTTGTACTTTATTTATGCTTTCTTCACATGAGAAATATTTCTGTGTGTTTGCCTGATTTATTTCACTTAGCATCAAGCATCATGGTCTCAAGGGGCTTCCACTCCTGCAAATGACTCGCGTTTATCCTTCTTTATGGCCGAGTTGTACCTCACTGTGTGTAAATAACACATTTTTTGTTCAGGCCTCTGTTGGTGGACGTGGGGCACCGTTGAAATGCTCTGCGTCTGACGGGGACCTGGGGATGGGAGCACCTGGGAGCCAGGACACAGGATGAGTTCACACCTTGTTTTCCTGCTGTCAGAACCAATGGCACATCTGAGAGGGGGCCAGAGGCACAGAGCCCCAGAGGCTTGGACCCCAGGAGAGCCCCAGGGTCTGCTACGGCCTGCAGAGGAGGGAAACGTCCATCTTCCTCTCCACTAACGCCTGAGCGAGGTGTCATCTTCCACTCTGAGAATGGAGCCCGTGCAGAGCAGCGCAGCCCTGGCCCTTGGGTGGCACCTGCGGACATGTGAGTGTTCTTCCTTGTCACCCCTACCCTCACCGTGCGCTTGGCAGCCCTGTCTCAGCCCTGGTGACCGGAGGCTCAGGTCTTCCACACCCTAGGAGACTTAAAACTGTGATCCCATGTGGGCCGGTCATGTAGGTATTTATTTTGGGGTGCGAAGAGGTCCATGGGCTCCACCAGCCTGCTCCAGTCCCAGCGCACAGTGATGCCACCCCACTTCCAAAAACTATCGAAGCCACGCTCCTTCCTGATCACCTCTGTTCCTGCTGGACACACACACACGTGAACACACGCACGCACACACACACACACACGCACGTGCACACACGTTGTGGTCAGCATATGTGGCGAAAGTTTAAATTAAAATAATTAATGTAGTAAAAGGCATATTGTCAGTAATCCCCTCCAAATTCCCCCTCACTTCAAACACGCTTGTCCCATCGTCCCGGCCACCTTCAGAAGCAGTTCTGGGGTCTTCTCTCCCCAGTGTCTTTACAAGATGTGACTAAATACTGCAGGGAACACTCCAGTCAAGCCCCACCCTTACGGTGAGCCCTCATCTGCCCTAGTTGCGCATCTGGCACTGGGTTTCTCGTGGACCGTCCTCCAAGTGAAAACCACCGCCAAAGCCGCGCATTTTTAACCAGTTCAGGACATGTAATCAGCCACAAGAGCTGCCAGGGCCTCACCTCAGGGAACCATTACAGGCGGGGAGGGGCAGGACTCTCTGGAGTTCTCTGCTTTTGGGAGCCAGGAACCCAGCATGTGAAAAGGCCAGGATCAGAGGTCACAGGTGGGGGAAGACAAAGCCAGCAGCACTTTCATTCTGGCAGGTTTCACTTTTTCGTGACAACTGCAGGACCCTGGAAGAACTTTTGTTGAAGCCCTTTGATCTTTTATAAATTTACAGCTTGACAAACAATTAACAGTGCCTGTAGCCTATGTGCACTATGCATGCATAGAACCTGAGTGTAGATATAGATTTGTTACCATATGGGTCAAGTTGTGACATGGTTCACAGCCTGTGGTTTAGCATTCATTCTGGGAAATTTTCCTTGGGTCCCAGCTCCCTTTGTCCTTGGATCATCCTGTCACACAGAGTCCCCTTTCTGCCTGCCCACGGGGCACAGCTCCCCAGAGCTGCTGTTCTTTCCCCCTTGTTGCCTGCTAAGGGGGCGCCTGCTGGGGAGCCCCTGCTCCTGCTGCCTTGGATCTGACAATGGCAACTTCCCACCACTTTCGGCTCCCATTGAATCTTTAAACTGTACACTACACACCCATTGTTTACCACTGAGAAAACCCAGGAACACTGCAAGACCACAACACTGACCCAGGTGGCCTGACCTCTAGGCTCCCTGGAGTAAGAAGCAGGTTTTTTCTGACAGACGCCAACTCTGTGAACTCAGGGGCTGGTGAGTGGCACGTGAGACCTTGGTCAGCTCAGTCCTCAGGAAGGGAGCGTGCCAGTGTCACAGCATTCTAACAACAGAGGCAGAGCTTTCAGAAACAGGCCTCTAAGGTGTTCTGGAGAACTCCAGAGAGCACAGAGCCAGAGTGTCCTGAGGAGGAGCCCCGGGGCCCCACAGCTCCCTACTGCTCTGCACACAAGTTTTCACCCAGCAAGATGTCAGCTGCGAGGAGCGCTGGTGCTGATTCCACAGTGATGCCTGCTGCTCCATGAGGACCTCCTCCCTGCTGCCTTGGCACTTTTGCTTCTACATCTTCCTCATCAAGGAGCCAGAGAAGGAGGAGAAACCTCAGAACAAAGCTAAGAGTGCGCAGGTGTTGAAAACTCCAGGGGCCTGAGCCTGTGTGGATGTCTTGTTTGGCCGTTGTTGTGGTCTCCATGAATAAGCCAGTGAGTCCTTCATTCCTGTGACCTTGTCCCTCTCCCATCATGCTCCCTGACTCAGCACAGCTGGACCAGAAGGCGTTTCCATGATACCCACAAACCAAAATCTGAACATCAAAGATTTCTGGATCATACCCCGCTTCCCCGTGTGGATGGGCCATCTGGAAGCCAGAACTCAGATGAGAATGTCTGCTCTTGTGGACCCTGTTCCCCCTTCCAGACATTTCCTGCCTGTACCCTCTGTGGTCAGAAGCCCCAACTCCCCCTGTCTGCCCTGGCCAAGCCTGTTCTGAACCTCAAAGCCTTCGCTGGGACTAGATTGTGGTTTCTCCTGAACCCACGATGGCTTAGGAGTGAGGAAGACTGGGTGTCCATTGGGATGAGGCCGTGGACACCAGAATGGGTCCTCTTCCCATGTGCTTAGTCTTGGGAGGGAGCCGGGCAAGGGCTACATGCTCAGCGCATTGTCAGCTCTTCCCATCAGGGCTCCTGGCAGGCTCAGCCCTGGCCACCTGGTGAGCTTGGTGCCTCCCAGGATCCAGCCCCACTTCCTGCTCAGGCATTGAAGACTCCTGGCTCAAGCATCCAACTCCTTTTATCAGGGAGACTCCAGAAAGGGACTGTGTGGGAATCCTGCTGGGTCAGAGCTTCCTCCTCTGCTCAAGGATACAGGACAAACCTCAGCTTTTCTGGAATTGAGATTTCTATCCTTACCAGGTCTCAGCAGCTGCCCTGCAGCCTGGTGACCCGCTGGTCTGACAAGGAGGCTGCATAGGACCCAAAGGTGCCACCCACCCAGGGCTTCAGCAGGAAGGAAACTCTCTTACTGCACAAGATGCTGCCTGAGGGTGGACAGAAGGAAGTGAGCACGGAGGCCTGGGTGCCAGAAGCAGCAGCTCCTCTCAGGGGACAGCAGAGCTCCTGTGACCCTCACAGAACCCCTCAGAGTGGGGCTGTCCCCAGTCTGCCTTCTAGAGGGAAAGTGAAGGAGAGAGACATGGGTGATCCATGAAGAAAAAGTTTCCTCAGCATCACTGAGGAGGGAAAGGAAGACTTTACTCAAAGGAGACATGGAGGGCACATCTAGAGTGGAGGACAGAGATGAGTTCACTGCAAATCCTGCACAGATGGGTGGGGATTTATAGTCATGGAGCAGGGCAGGGCCAGTGGTGGCAAAGTACTAATGGCAAACTGGGGGCTAATGTTCTGGCCAAGTAACCTAAAAGCTTCTTGCTGAGGACAGCTGGGGACTCCCACACCAGCTGAAGGCTGTAGAAACATAGATGACACAATCAGACACCAAGGGTCATGGAGTCACGGTGAACTGACTGGGCAGGGCCCTGGCTGAAGCAGGTCAGTGGGACACAAAAGCAGATGCCCCAGTCAGGTCCCCCTGGGGAGAGCACCCAGAGGCCTCCAGCAGACCTCGATGGGGGAGGGCATCTCCCTCAGCAGCAGGGATGGAGAGGGGTCTCTCAGAGCTGCATCCGGGGTGAGGCTGGCTGGAAGGTGGCCCTTATGCCCCCAGGAGTGTTTTCCCCAAGGGTGTGCAGGAAAATGCTGTTTCTGGTCCTGAGAAGGGCTGTTCCCTTGGAACCTCTGGGAGCGCTCTGCAGGCAGCGTGGGTGCCATGAGGCCCAAGTCAGACAGTGAGATCCCTGACATTTTGCTAAGCACTGTGCCCCTTCTCTTCCTGCCCCTCCCCGCCTGTAACGGTTCCCTGAGGTGAGGCCCTGGCAGCTGTTGGATGTCACCGGAACACGAGTTAGCCCACAGCCAACTTCCTGTGCCACAGCAGGTGTTGCAGGGACCACTCCAGAGGTGGGAAGTTGGCACAGAGTTGGGCAATGCTGCTTACCATGGTTCCACTCCATGTAGAGGAGGGATGGGTCACAGCTGTCCTCTGGTGGTGACAGAGCAGCTTCAGCCTGATGGTCTATGATTTCTGACTGTGTTTGTGCTCTGTGACCTCTGGGCTGAGGTCACCAGCAGCACACTGTTCCAGCCAAGGTCTTAGCCAAGGCTCTGCAATAGGTCCAGGCTCCTGGCCTTACCCATTCTGTGCCAGACACCACCTAACCTCAGCTGTTCTTCTGGGCTGTTGGCTGCTACCTGGAGATTACTTTACCTCAGGAGATAAGAGAACTCTAAAATGAATATGGAGCCAGGACCCAGGCTTCTGGAGGATGTATCAGAATGTGATGGTTAGGACTGGGGTGCTCATTAATCCCAAAGGCATGGACCCCAGCTTTTCCACGCAGGCTGGGAAAATCCAGTCTCTGTAAATGAATCATTTGCAATGTGTTTTTAGAAAGAACATTAGAAATCATGCAGCAAAATCTCATCATGTTTTTCAGGGTGTGGCCAGAGATCTCCACCCATCATTCATTCTGGGAGCACGGGAAAGAAGAGTAGATAATGGACCTTCAACTACAGGCTGATTCTGCATGAACCATTCCCAAGGACATGGCAGGTCCTCTGAGATCTCCAAGCTCAGGTTCTGCATCCCCTCAAGCTCTTTGCCCACTTCAGTCAAACAAGAGCCTAGAGGGATGGAACACACACTTCCTACACCTCTCCAGGCCTTTGTGGAAATTCCACAAACTGATGACCTCCATGCCTGCTTTGGACCTGTCCCTGTCCCAGCCCATCCTTCCGCACCTCACCTGCCCATTTTCCCCTTAGGACCTCTCACCTACTTCCTCAAAACTCAGCTCACTTGGTCCCAGTAGCCCTCACTGCCTGCCAGATGCTACAACACCCTCCTATGCTTTTCCAGCGAGGCCAAAAATCTAATGCTTGGTGGAGGGCTGAGAGGGGATAGGAAACCTTCTGTTTCAGCCACTCACCCCCATTTCAAACAAGCAGCCCAAACTAGAGCTTAGGCTCTAACACGGACGACCATATAAGAGGTAGAATGAGAGGGAAATGTGGCAGGGAAGGGTTCAGCCTGATTCTGCAGAGGAGAGAGTGGGTCCTGGTTCTGGGGAGGAAGGAGAGGAGGAAACGATGGAGTTTGTGAGAAGAAATACTGGGGTCTGCAGGGGGAGCAGCTGACAGTGGCATCGACAAGGCACCTCATGAGGCCTACAGAATCCAGGGCATGAGTCAGGACTCTGTAGATTGTTAGATGAAACCCAGAGGTATGGAAAGCACTCTACTTCCTGCTCCACCCACCCAGTGGTTCAGGACCAGGTACTGGCTCAGGAGGGTGTTGTAGCACATGGCTGTCTGGAAGATCATTCCACTTGAGTTCCCACCAAGATTGTGCCTTTCTGTGGTGATTTATTTTCAGGACTGTTTCACTGCTGGTCTTATACAGGGAAGCAAGGGTGAGGCACAGGGAGCCAACTGTCACTTCCTCTGCAGGTGAGAACACACTGCTTCCTTCCAACTCAGATCCGACCCATTCTGAATACCAGGTACACTGAGGGTGTGCATCGGCATTGTGAGGTTGATGCTGCTTGCTGGGAAAGTGGCTTTGGAAATGGGAAATCTGCCTTAGCTAGAGGCTGCTTGTCTCAGAGTAAGATGGCCAAAGCTTCTCTATACACTGACAGCCTCCATGGTCCCTGGAAGTCCCTTATGCACATTGCCCATCACCCATTGCAGCCTGGGGAGCTCAGCACCTTCCACACCATGCAGGAAAATGACACCCTGCATGGAAAGCCTTCCTGGGGAAGAAAGCTCATGTCCCCTGAGGGCCTCCTGGGTCTCTTTCCAAAGGGATGGGAGAGGGTGTGCTTGCATGAGTGAGAGGAATCACTCACTGTCACTTGGGCTGCTGGGTGAGTGCATTTTACCGCTTTCTGGGCCTTGTAGGTTTGTCTTCAGTGTCACATGCTCCTGCCCTTCACCCTGAAGAGCATCTTCACCAACTGTGTCTCAGCTGTAGGTAAGAATTCACAGATGAGCCTTGCTCCAAAAGCCAAGAAGGGCAAGGTCTGACTAATGTCTCTAAGGGCAGGACTGCTGGGCTGGAGCCTCCAGGGCTCCACCTGCTCCTGGGGGTGCTTCGTGGCACCTTCATCACTAGGAACAGTTTTCTGTTGAGGACATCAGCTGCAGTGCTCCAGAGCTATCTTTCCCGAATTGGTCTTTTGCAAAATTTTGATTTCTCTTAGAGAGTTACACATGTGCACAGTGCATCTTTGATGAATGCAGCTCTGACCCATCCAAGACCTGTGACACCTCCCAGGCCTGCTTCAGCCTCAAGGAGGAACTGATTGCTTCAGGTGAGCCACACCTGCCACCCACCTCGGCTGCCAGGCAGATGAGGCAGACAGGAGGAGGAGGCCCAGAGAGTGAAGGGCTCACCTGGCTCAGGAACAGGGAGCCTTATTCCCTTAGGCATCTTTCCTTTACCCCCTACCTCTGCCCAGAATGTTCCAGCAGCACAGAGCTGGAACCAGGCCAACACAGACTTTCTGCGGATGGGATCAGGTGGTCCTCATCCCTGTTTCATTTCCTGCAGCCAGTTGGCAAATGATTCTGCTTCTCTGCATGTTTCATCCCCATCTCAGTCATGCCCAGCAAGGGCCCCCTAAAGAGCCCCCTTTCTAAGAAGCCCTTCCTCTGTGGTCTGCCCTGGGAGAGAAAACCAGGCAGTATTCTTGGGAATCATGGAAAAGTTGAAGACAAAGGAATAAAGACGCTGGCTCCTGGAATGCCAACTGCTGGACCTGCCTTCAGTCTCCCTGAACCTCAGAAGGGAATTCGCTTTGGGGTTTGGCTCTTTGCAGGGGACCTTGCTGGCTGGAACCAGGATAAAGCCTGTTCTCCAGGAACCTGCACCCCGCTGGCCTTCTCAGCAACTCTGGGGGACAAAGGGACTTTCAGCTACAACCACCAGTGCTGCCACAGTGAGCAGTGCAACAAGGAGGACGTCCCCAGTGAGTCCCCCTACCCTGCCTGCTCCCAAGGCCTGGGTTTAGCTTCTGTCTTGTCCCTGACCCATCTCTCTGACAGTGTCACAGACACCAGGTGCTTTCCTTGCTGCCCCTTCTATCCCAGGTGCTCCGCAGAGCCCGCCCTGCTGGGTGGCAGGGTCTGACCTTGTGGGTTTTCTCTAAGATCCAGCCTGTAGGTTTAAACCCTTCTTCCAGCCAGGGCAGCAGATAGACTGTCCTCTTCTGCTTAGTTCCTCATCCTTTCAGCAGCATTTTTCCACCAGATTTCCTTCTCTCCCATCATCCAGCTGTTTTTCACCAACACATGTACCATTTAGGAAGGAGGTGGGGAAGTGTGGTGTTTTCCCTGGGGGATGCTCCAGTGAAATGCAGCCCTCTCCATTCTTTCTTGATTAACATGTAAAAGGTTTGGTGGAACTAGGAACTAGATGATGAGACAGAGCTTGATGAAACTAAAGGCAAATTGTGCTTTAAAAATGATTAAGAAATTTTTACTGGACATATTTATAGATAAATGAAATAATGTGATGGTAACATATATCATATAAAATATAATTATAGTTTGGTAACTGGTAAATAAGTAAATTCTAAAAACCTATGATAGTTTAAATTAATGATTAAAATAGTTATCCTGTCTCTTTTGCTAAGACTAAGAATTAAGTTTCAAGTATTTTAATTTTATACTCAGTCATGCTTTTTTTAAAGAGGATTTTGAATGACAGTTTGAAACCAGCAGGCTAAAAGTGCTGTGTCTAGAGGAATGGGGGTGAATGAGGGCAATGTGGTGTCATGTAGGTCACAGCGGAGGGTTGGCCCTGTCCACAGCAGGACAGTCACTCTGCCCCAGTGTAAGACAGCAAGTGTGGACATGCTGTGAATTTTCACAGTTGTTCTCTTAAGAGACTCAGAACCCCAGGGAGGAAGGATCTTACTTTAAGGGAGGGCCACATAGCTCCCTGGTGTCCCCAGGGCAGCAAAGGTAAAGAACAGGACAGGTACCATAAGAGGTTTCTAGGTGAACACACGAGGTCCAATCTGCAGTCTCCTGCCTACAGCAACCACATCTCTCCTAGAGCACCCAGAAGCCACGGTCTCATCTCACACCTGAGTCCTCGGGTCCTGTACGGTCACTTGCACTCTGGACAGACAGGGGGGCACAGCAAGTGAGCCTGTGGTCTCTGGGTGGAGCTGGGGCTGTGATCGAGCTTCTCCTGTGGAGGCTCAATCATGTGTCCTGGCATGCTGAGCACCTGGGTTTTCAGAAGAAAGCAGGATGAGGGTGAGGAAGAGAGAAGACCAGAGACAAGACTGACTCTTGGACCTTTCTCTTTGGCAAGCAAGGTAAATAACATCTGTAGGTTTGCTTTCTTTACTATGTGCTGTGCAACTGAATCCGCCTGCAAACTGAATATGAATATAATGTGTGATGCAGAGATTCACACAAAATGCAAGGGCACCAACAACGGGAGCCCTCCACTGACATCCATCGCCTCGGCTGCCCTGGCCAGTCTCTTCCTGCTGAAAGTCTTGCTTTGATTGTTGGGCACTGAAAAGCCCATAAATCAGTCAATTTGTAAATGATTTCTTGGATGATTCTCTTCCTCAAACCCTTTCCACAATTTAGGTATTACAAATTGGGCTGCTATAAACATGGGAGTCCACACATCACTGTTCTTTGATATTTTTAATTCTTCTGAGAAAATACCCAGAAATGAATAGCTGTGTCAAATGGTACCTCTAAATCCAAGATTTTTGAGGAATCTCCACACTGATTTCCACAGGGTTACACCAGTCTACACTCCCACCAACACAGCACAAAAGTTCCTTCTCCACACAGCCCCACCAGCATTTGTTATTGGTTGATTTCTTATGATAGCCATTCTTTCTAGAGTGAGATGGAATCTCAGTGATATTTTAATTTTAATATAATCACCAATGATGTTGAACATTTTTCATATATTTGTATGCCATTTGTATTTCTTTATCTGTGTAGTGTGTATTTAACTCAGGTGCCCAATTTTGGACTGAGTCTTTGAATATTGGGGGACCTGAATTTTTGTAATTCTTTATGTGTTCTAAGTAGATGTCCTTTGTCTGAGAGACACTTAGCTAAGATTTTTTCCCAATAAGTGGGCTTTCTTTTCACTCTGTTGCTGATTTTTTGACATGCAAACTTTTCAGTAAAATGAGATCCCAGGTATTGATTCATTGAAGTACTTCCCATGCGATATATATGTTCCCATATTTATAGCAGCACAATTTAGAATAGCTAAATCTTGGAGACAACCATAATGTTCATTAACTGCAGAATGGATAAAAAACATCTGGCACTTTTATACAATGGAATGTTACTCAGCTATAAAAATGGATAATCTCGAGGCTTTTTTTTTATTTATTTGAAAGAGAATAAAACAAAAGGGGGCAGTACAGAACAGATCAAAACAGGACAACATAAGCAACACAGTACTTTACATTAAGACAACTGGACATCAACAGTATCTAACACCATATCTCTTACTCTGCTATAGTTGAGCATAGTTTCAAATACAATAATATCAAACATAACACAATAGTATAAAGCCATGCATAGAGTGAAAGAATTACGGGGCTTTCTGAACCGAATAACAGAAAATGAACAATGGGTACTGTAATATCTCATTTACGATAAAAAATTTTTGTTTAAACTATCACACATATTCAAATTCCAATAAGACACAATGTGATAGATAGAACCAATGGTAGTAGAACAAAAAAAGCATGGTAGGACTTTTAAGAAGGATGATATTAAATCAGCAATAGCTGTCATAATGTTTTGTTTTCTTCAAAACAGCTGTTCATATCATCATGCATGATATAGTCAAACAAAACAAAATAAAACCATTCCAACTGATGATTGAAAACTTTGAAAGGCTTCAAAGCTATGAGATGGGGACTCATGCTTACCATAAAGTCTCATATACTCTTATCAAATCTCATACTAGGGAGACTATATGGTATTTACCCTTGTGAGTTTGGTTTATTTCGCTTAAGAGAATGGTCTCAAGTCATGTCCATTTATTGATAAATATCTCGATGTGATCATTCTTTATAGCTGAGTAGTACTCCATTGTATAAAAATGCCACAACTTTTTTATCCATTCCTCAGTTGATGGGCACTTAGGTTGTTTCCAAGATCTGGCTATTACAAATTGTGCTGCTATAAACATGGGTGCACATATATCACTGTGGTATGATGTTTTCAGTTCT